>VDFB02332289.1:0-26023 GCA_007258455.2 Sequoia sempervirens
GTCCATAAATTAAATCATGTAAAAGATTGGTAGTGTTGCCTACAAGATTGAGTTGCCACCAACAACAAAGATACATCCAATTTTTCATGTTTCTTGTTTGAAGAACGTCATTGGGCATAATATTCCCACTCAAAAAACACTACCAACAACAAAGATACATCTAGTTTTTCATGTTTCCTATTTGAAGAAGGTCATTGGGCATAATATTCCCACTCAAACAACACTACCAGAGCTCGATGAAGAAGGAAGAATCATTTTGGAACTAGAGTGCATTCCTCAAACACACACAAAGAAGCTGAGGAATAGAACTCTCACTGAGTATCTCATCCAATGGAAGAATTTACCAATTGAAGATGCCACATGGCAGGACGAGGAGTTCATTCAAAAGTATCCAAACTTGATTAGCATTGAGGACAATGCTTCTTTGGAGAAGAGGGGCATGCTATGCCCTTAATATTAGTGTACATTGGGTTATGAATAGTCGGCTTGTGGCTATCTTAACTCTCTATTAAGTCATATTATCATTAGTATATTGTTATTTAGTTGTTTAGGTCGGCCTATGTCTTATATAGGTGTGCCTAATTCAGCCTAGGTGATATCCTTGGCATAAATAGGTATATATAGGAGGTTTTGAGTCTTATTTCATCATCAAGTTGTGAAGTGTGTTCTCATTAGAGATATTTGGAGGTTTTCCCCCTCGAAGTGGTTTGTTATTCTCAGTTATTAACAAGTATTTGCAGCATATTTCATATAAAATTATTCTATTGTGCAAGTTATTTCATAACAATTGCTTCTTTATTGGTAGGATCCTTCATATGTTGGATGACTTCTTGTTTTATATATTCAACTTGATCCTATGAAATATCAGATTTTGATGGCCTTTCAAAATATATTAGTGTATCATTGACTATTGTATACCCAATGCTCTACTACTCAAGTTTGTTATTTATATTTCTTGATTTTAAAATACTATGCTCCATATTTTCATGCTCGATGTATTCAAATTGCTTGGATGATATTTTTTATTTTAATGATTCTTCTTGATTGATTTTAGATATTTCTATAGATTTTACTAGGCTTTGATCATGTGTAAAGATGTTAAGAGTAGGTGACTCTTGTTCCTTGGTAATTACATCAAGAGTATGAGACTCTTGTCTTGGATGAACAACATCTACATGTCCATTAGGAGTAAGCATCTCATGTGTAGATGTATGTGCACTTGGCATATGGATTTGTTATTCTTTTAGAAAACCTTGGATGTCTTGAAAGATATCTTCCCAGTCATTATAGTATTTTGATGATAGGGATTCTGGATCTTAACTTTGTGTGGTTTTATATTTTTTATACCTTGGTTCACGCTCTTGACATGGATCAATTTCAAAGAAGGGATTTCTTGTAAAAGATCCTTGGATTTCCTCAAAATGTGGACATATGGGTAATAGCTCTTGGCTTACATTTTCTACAATGGGTATAAGTGTTGGATTAAAAGTCTCTTGATTACCAATATGTACTACCATGAGGTTGGATGATGTCAATATTATATTGGACTAGATAATTTATAGACTTGGGGGATTGAGTTTGATCATTCTTGGGATACAATTCTTAATGTATGTCCTTTTGCTTATTGGAAGATGTAGAGATATTGTTAATATGATCAGTGATATTCTTAATCATTGTTTTCAACTTTTGAGGTTGATATATTATCATTATTTTCATTAGTGTTTGAACCTTGAATTCCATCTTCAATAGATATTTCTCCTTTATCACTAAGGTCTTGGATGATATTTTTGAGTGTAACACATTTTGGTGCATCATGACCTTTTACTCCGTGGTATTTACAATAGGTCTTTTCATCGTACCTTGGGAATTTGATGCTATGTTCACCACTTCATGGTAGTTTAGGAAGTGTGATAAGCTTGGAATTAACTAATTAGTTTAACACACCCTCAATTGGCTCCCCTAAAAGAGTGTACTCGTGTTAAGCAATGCAATTTGATTGTAAGGTTTGTTGTCGTGGACATGATTATTGTTTTTGAGATGGAATTTCTTGTGGTTTTTGAGATTAATGATCTTGTTGATGTTGTTGTTGATGATTTTGATGTGGATATTGTTGATTCTAATTTTATGATAGGTATGTGTAGGATCATCATGGAAAAAACAGGCCCTTAAGTGGCAAAAAGTTCAAAAAAATTAGAGTTAGGCAACTTCACATAAAAATTTGAATAAGTTATCTATATTATTTAAAAAATATCTAAGAATAGAATTTATAACAAATTGACCATAGTTTCTAAACTACTAGGTTTATTTAAAAAAAGGAAAATCTATTTGGTGAAAATTTGAAATTTCAATGTAGTAGTACTTAAATTTCAAGGAAAAATAAGAAGTAGGTGTCTATCTAACCACCCTAACCACAATAAAATGATAATATTTTTTTATAAGTTTTTATATATAAGTATAGGACTCATGTCCCGATGTGATGCGTACTTGTTTTGTAATTTTTTTCCAAGTAAATAATCAATTGTAAATTTTGTAGTATAACTTTTAAAAAATATAAAAACTTGTATGTCTAACCACCTTAACTTGGTCAAAACTTCATGAAATTCAATTTTATTATTTTTAATTTTATAGTATGTGAAACATAGAATGTGATGCATGTTTCAAACTCAAAAAAAGAGATACAGTTTGAAAGCTATAGATGTTTTTCAACCATCCTATCAATCAGGACTTTAGTCATAATTCAAATAGAAAATGAATAATAATAATTTATTAAATTCAAAGTAAAACATAATTTATATTGGTGGAAAACTAAGAATCTCCTTTAAAACCCCTTTTTCATTTCATCAATTTTGGGTTAAAAAAATCGTCAACCACATACCCTACACATGCCCATCATATTGCCACTTTTTGGCCTATCATGATCCTACACATACCTTGACCATTGATGTTTTTGATTCACTTGATTTTGTGGAAATAGATTTTTTTGTTCATATGAATCAATTTTTTATGCTATTGGAAGTGTTGTTGATGCGAACATTGAGGTGTTTGTGGAATGATGTTTGTCTATTGATGATGTGCAATACCTAGACGTTGAACATGGTTTGGTAATATGTCATATTTTGATTTCCTTCAAGTTCCTCAATCTTTTTCTCAAGTTTATTTATTAAAATTTGTTGTTCTAGACATAGTCCTTGATGGTGATTTTGAAACCCTTGATTTTGTTTCCCTACTTGATGTTGGTAAAATATTGATGTTGACATGTTGGGGATGTTATGATGCTTAATATCCTGTCATAAGATCACTTGGTTTATATCCCCGTGAGTCACTTTTGTCATTTGTGGTGTTTGCTAGGGGTATGCTAGAATTTATTTTGTTGGCATCCATGTTTGTTCTATGTTGTGATCTTGTAATTGTCATAAATAATTGCCTAGATTTTGTGAACGTTTGGAGATTTCTAACTATGGAAATAAAAATACTTTGTTTTTGGATTTTTTTCGTTTTAAGGAAAATGATTTTTTTTTTTGGGATTTTCTATTTTTGAAAGGTGGTGTCTATTGCAACATGGGAAGTGGAAATATGGGATCAAATTGGATATACTAGTTTGGTTTTCTCCTTCAAGAAAGAGCATATTGTTTTCTTACCAAGGTGTCCTAATTATGATAAATCTTCAAGGCACATCTCTTGATATACCTTGAACTATGGTGCCTCTTTAAAAGGTGGAATATGGATTTTTTGTTTAAGGATATTTTTCTTGTCATAGGTCATGAAGGATGTATACTTATTGCCATGCAGGAGGTGGTAGTAAGGGAATTGTGGATGTGAGATCTATTTTATCTTCTTCTCTATCTAGAATGTTAGTTGTGTTCCTCCATTGGTTTGGTTTTTCTTTTGTTTTAAATATGAAGCTTCTCAAATTACTAATTATGTTTATCTATTCTCTGTCAATGAGCTCAAGGTTTGGTTGTATGATAGCTGGTGTAAGGTTTGATTGTTTAATTGGAGTAATCAGATACCAAATGGTCATAAGGTGAAAGTGCTGGTGTTTTGATATAGTTTTTGTGATTCTCAAGACCCTAAGGTTTGAGCAATGTTTTGGGATGACACTATTCTTGGAACTCAAAATTTTGAAAGGCTTGGATCAATATTTCACTTCTTCTAGAAGATATATTTTTACAAAAGCTTAGTTGAACTAGCCTTGAGGTTCAAGAAACTGTTGGTATCTTAGAAGTTTGGGCAAGGGAATAATCCAAGTTTGTTTTGATTTCGATTTCCAAAAGTAAGATGGATTGTTTGAAAATGGATGAAGGACTATATGACATACCTTGGTATTTTGATTGTTTCATTTCAACAAGGATCGTGTAACCATTTTTTGGATCATTTTCATAATTTTTAGTAGAATACAGCGAAAAAGAAATAGTTTTTATATAGAAGCAGCAAATTATGAGAAAAAAGCAACAAGTCTTATCAACTATGGTCTGAATTTTGTCAAGTGCGTTGAGTTTTAAGGAGCAAGTGTAGTTAGTTTTTGCAAATGTGGCCTTTGTATCAATTTCATTTCAAATGGATGAACTACACAAGTGAAATCAAGCTTTTTGGAAAAGGTGGTAGGTGCATTTGGATAATTTTGGAAAATGGAGAACAAAAAGAGCAAGTGTAGCTAGTTTGTAGTCAAGTGCACTCAGATTGTCAAAAGTGGTAGATTTTTACTAGTGACTATTAGCAAAAGTGATAGTTTTTTTGCAAGTGTGGCCAATTTTTGGTCAAGTGTGATAGAAACAATAGTCAAAGTGCTATTATATGTGGACTTATTTCCTAGTTTCATTATTTGGCAGTAATGTTGATGCATTTTGTAGTCTTGGATGAATTTTCTTGATCTATTTTGAGATTTGGAAAGTGATATCATGCAACACAACAATCAAAAATTGTGTGACCTAAATGTCTATACCTTAAGCACGTTTCCCTCAATGAAAGATCAATGTTTATGGAAGTCAAAATGCTAAAAGCTATAGTTTCGAAAGTTTACCTCATTCTTAGTGTAACTTGAAATGTGAGCCTAAATGTTCAGAAACCTTCAAAGATGTTTGTTTATGATATATTTCATGGACTGCAAACATAGGGCTCTTTTAAAAGTATTCACACTAGATCTAAGGGGTTTGATGTTCGAGAACCATGTTGAATTCTTGTTTTGTTGTGTTTATTTTAATTCAAGCATAGTGTATGATGTTTCAAAGTAATCAAAAGATCTTAGCAATTTCGTGAAGACAAAAGTACGCCCTAGGGATAGACACTTCCTCCTAGATGGGATTACCTCATTCCTCAAAGGGATGATTTTACATGCAATGAATGGAGAGTGTTTAAGCTCAACCACAATTTGGAATTGTTAAGTTACTTCTTGGAATCAAGGTTCTGATCTACCACTTCAAAGAATTTTTTGGTAAAAAAGGGTAGCTTCTGCAAATGCTAGTTCTTATTCATGCTTTGAGATAGCTATTGTTTTTACATGCAGTGATTAACTCAATTAAGAGGCCTCCTAGCCCTTGCCTATTAATACATATCACATGGATACTAGGGGAGAATTTTGTCAGTGTACAACATCCGACCTAGGTGGGTGATAACTTTCCTCACATACAAATATTTATATAGTGAACCAAAACAAAGTACCTCTTTGATCATTCCTCTCATAAGTTGGAAAGCATGCCCTCTTAAGGTATGCTTTGAAGTAAACCAAAGTGTGTAAAACTCAAGATTATTTTTGTCACCCAAGATTTTTGAAAAGGCATGAGGGGAGAGGATAGTTGAACCTACTTTTCCAAACATAGAATACATGGAATACACTTCATCACAATATTATTTTAGCTCAAAAGTTGAAAAAAAAGGAAAAAAGAAAGAAAAGTAAAATGAAATTTAGAAGTGTGTACAAGATAGCAATGGTTCTTTTATGTTCACCAAATTAAAATGTTCTGATTTCAGACAAGAATATCATAGTGTGCAAAACAAGAATTTGATTTTTTTCATTTTTAAGCACCAACCTAAAGTGTTCATTATAAACCTTGTCTTAATGGTCAACAAAATAAATCATGTGTTCATCAACAAAATAAAAGTGTTTTGGTCAACAAAAATTAAACATGTTTTTAGAGAACCAAAAGGAATCTATTTATTCTAAACTAAAATGCTTTGGAAAATCCCTTTTTAGAGGACTAAAATGAAATGATCATTTTTGGGGTTATTTTCATGCACTAATTGAAAGAATTTTCTATTCTAGAAAGCTTTGAGAAATCAATTTTAGAGCACCATCCAAAATGTTTTTTTGTGGGGTTCTTTTTATGAACCAATTGAAATCATTTTCTATTATAAAAATATTTGAGAAATAAATTTTAGAGCAGCAATTGAAATGTTCATTTGTGGGGTTCTTTTTATGCACTAATTGAAAGAATTTTTTATTCTAGAAAGATTTGAGAAATTGATTTTAGAGCACCAATGTAAATGTTTGTTTGTGGGGTTCTTTTTAAGGTGTGTGATAAGTGTTAGGTCAAATTTACATGTCTACACCTCCATCTCCTCCTCTCTCCCCACCTCCCCAGCCTCGACATCTATGCCAATGTCTACATCTAGTTGTTGATCCCTCTCTCATTCCTCCTAATAGGGAGGAACATCTTCTTATGCTAGACAAATTGGGACATCTTCTCTCACGCATTGCTCTTAATGAGGAGCATACTCTCCCTGCCAACCATTAGCTTGCCTCAGTTCTCGAGGTAGATTTCCACCTCTTTCTCCACCCCTCCCTCCTCCACCACCTCTCCTCACACCATCCCCACCATCCCCCCTACCACCACCATCTCCTTTCCCCCATCGTTGGCATAAAAATCTACCTCATGGACCTCTACCCCTCCACTCCATTAGGGCAAGGTGATCTAGATCTGCAAAAGGAACAGGCTTGTGCTCAATCCACCACACATCATACTCTGATGTGGTATCTTCATTGGTGACCTCTGCACTAGCACCCCACTTAATAGGCTCAATTGCATCAATATCATGCTCTACTACCACCATGCTAATTATGGGTCCCTATGACTGAATTTCTTAAGAGGACCTAGCAAACTCTACAGTACCAATGAGGACCCCTTGCTACTCCCTGAATTTCCAAAGAACCTACTCTAGTAGGTAACACTCAATGATATATTGGGACTACACTATCCTTCAAATAAGGTGTCATGCTATGGGGTAATAATGGTAAATGCTAAGCATCATCCACCAAAGGGGCACACTCTTGATACAATCTCTAAATAAATGAAGAAAGAATGTCTTGATGGCATGCCACCAATATTTGATGTCACCAATATTGGTCTACATAACCACCCCTCCATACATATATACATAAGGAAGACCTATCCCAAACTATCTCTAAATAGGAGGTTGAAAAAAAACAATATTCTATAAAGCCCAAACCATAAGTGGTGAAGTACCACAACTAACAGACGGTTCCCCTCTACAAGAAACATAGTGTAATTGGAAATATGTGGAGAGAAGAAATGGCCCCCACACATACACAATCCCATGAGTAATCATGCCAACCAACATCTCTCCCCATCTAACAAGGAATCCATGACCTCATCAATTAGGACACATAATGAACCACCAATCACACTACAAATAACCATGATAAATTACTCATATCTCTCACGTAGCACATCCGAGCATATCTCATACTCCTCCACACCAAGCTCTGCAATGTCTATATGCTTAAATTACCTCTAAATAGTAGAAAACCCTTGATCAAGATCATAGTCTACACACTCTCCATGAATAGGAATTCTCATAATCCTCAAAATGTCCTCTAGTGTCATAGTGGCCTCTCCTGTGGGTAAGTGAAAAGAGTTGGTCTCTAAATTCCACCTCTTGATGAAGTTAGTCAACAATCCCCTATTAGCCCTAGTCATAGGCATGAATGTAACATAATATAAGCCAATGGAATGCAACCAATCCCCCTCATCATTGATCCATTTGTCTCATAATTTGAATGATGAGGGGTGACTCTCTTGAGTATAGATGGGATTAGATCTCACGAGTGATCACAGGAAATCATATTATGTCAATGAAGAGGCCTAAGAAAATCTATTTGATCTCACTCATAGAGAAACTTTTATCCAAAACTAGGGCAAAAACCTAAGTAGTAAAATGTGTTGCATTGTCTACCACATGTAGCTTATTGGAAAAATGCATCACACATTTGCATATGCGACAAGTATGGATCTAGATGTGTCACACTATTAAACACTTGCATGACACAAACACACGTGTCGTACCCTTCCATAAATATGAAAAACCATATTAGATGCATCATTCTAGATCACGATTGTATCACACAAATCACATGTGTCACTTAACATTTATGAGTCACCTACATTTCGGCCTTTGATAGATAGATGTGTCACACCGAGCAAATGAAAATTATTTGAGCCCCACTTGTCATGATCGTGACAACAGTTCTAGCACATGAACTGCACAAAATTTATTTTCCCACATTGGAGCCCTAAAATCTAAAAAAATTGAAAAAAATATAAGGAAAGTAAGGTGTACATACTACATCCCTAGAATCCTTAGGTTGTTTGTAAGTATAAACCCTAAATCTATGGTGTGAGGTGTGTGGTTTACGTAACATTTTTGCAATAGATCCACAACAAAATCACACTCAAAACTCACTATTCACTATGGCTAAATGCACAAATGACCATTTTATGTCCCAAAATTTTATTTATACCCCCCTAGGGTAGGGTGTTTATTAGGTGCATCCAATATTGAGTCTAAACGATAATGTAGATATCCTAGAGGTATTGGAACTCAAACCTTTTGCTATAAACATGTTTTTCATTGTAGGCTTTGCTTATCAAAATAATTTTTAAAATTTTCCAAAAGTTTTTCAAAATTTGCAATTTTTTTCAAAAGGGCACAGGTTTATCCCATCTTCATCATGATAAACCAAGGCATATATATTCTAAGTTGAATTTCTATGTTCTTTAATACAACATTCATATGACTTCACATTGTATCAAAGAGGGGAAAAATTAAGAAACTAAAAAATGTCCTAAGCTTGCGAATGCCATTTTCCACATGAATTCCCCTTCTTCCCTACATAATTGAATAGTTTTAATTACTTGATTATTTTATAATGTCATGTTTTTCTATTAATTAAATTATTTAAATTATTTAATTAATTCATTTCCTGTTTTCTATTCATCCTTTGATTAATTAAATAAATTAATATTATTTAATTACATCACTAATAAATTCTTTCTCTTTATAATTAAAAAAAATATTATTTATTTAATTATTCATTTTCATTTTTCTTCTATAGTTAAATAATTATTTTAATTATTTAATTATTCATTTTATTTTTCCTCCACAATTAAACAAATCTTATTTATTTGATTCCCACTTTTCCCTCCATTAGTAAATAACTATTTTAATTATTTACTAATTTGTCTTTTTCCTCCACTTTTTAATTAAATAATTTTTCTCAAATATTCTAATTAAAAGTGAACTTCTCCCTCTTCTTCTATAATTAAATAATTGCTCTTATTTTTTAACTATTCACTTTCCCTCCTTAAATTAAATAATTTTATGATTATTTAATTTACTCCAACAACCTCTTTTTATGTGTCAATCTCCTCTTTTATCTCAATTAACCTCCACCCTTATAAGGATTTATTACCTTTTAAGATTTCTCCACGATCCATCCTTAACTAAACCCTATTTTTTCCCTAACCCTATTTTCTTTCTTTTCAAAGCAATCTCATTCATTGATCTTCATCATTTAAACTTGACACTTCATTTATATTTGGTTTTCTATAAAAGAGACCTACCTCTTTCATTTCAACCGTACAACCACTATCTTTGATATTTTGTCATCACTGTCACTAAGCTTATTCTTACATACTACAAATTTGAGGGCAAGCAACCATACAAAGGAAAATGGAGAAGAACAATCAAGGTGATTCAACCATGGCATAGGAATTGTGGTAATATTTCTTTGTTATTTTATGTTTCTATGTTCATTTGTACTTCATTATTGGATTAAGGGCTTTAGGGATTGAGTTTTAAGTAGAACTAGTGGTTGATACTATTGATTCATGCCTTTTACCTTGATTTTACCCTATTCTATAGGTAAAGGTAAAACCATGTTCCTTAAAATCATGAGTGCATAAAACCATTTACCCTAATATTTAATTTTTGGTACTATGTTCTCCCAATACTAATTTATAGGTGAAATCAAATAAATATTTAATATGGATAAACATGTCTCCTAATATGCACCACACAAAAAAAAATTAATTTAAATTATTCAAATAATCATTTTCTTGTCCAAGATGTATAATATTATTTTCCTAGTGTTCATTCTCCCACTTTTTGTATGAAATGCATAAGAGTCAACTAATGAAATACATCATCAAAGCTTGTTCAATTGGGTTGTAAAATAACCCAAGATAAAAATGACTAAAGGAAATCAAGTCAAAAATCCAAAGATGAACAAAACTCAACACTTACTTAGCATTGAACTAGCACTCATGAATAACTAAACTAGTGAGCCTAGTATAGGGAGAGGTGAGCATTGTTTTTATACAAAATATGGGAAAATAATTCTAAGAGGGGTAATAACTCCCAAGTTCCCATAATAGGTGGGGGTTTTACCTACTTGGTAAATGAAAAATTGCATGGTTATGCCTACTCAGGTAAATACAATAAATGGTTATGAGAGGTGACTAATAGATCCAAAAGAGGGTGTGAAACTCAACTACCCAAAGGTAGGTGTGAGTGACACATGTGATTAATGGATTATGACACATGTCCTCATCCTAACCATTCTAACTATCTGATAGGATATTTGATTGAAATTTCCATTAGGATTTTTGTCAACCTATCTGTGAATAGAATTTCTCGGCATTGGGAATCTCTTGACAAGTAGAAAATTTCCTGGGGTTGTTTATGATGATGTGGAGTTTGAAAATTATGTGGGTTGTTAGTGGTGGAGTTGATTGACTCGATATGTGGAAGCATAATGGTAAGTGTTTGCTTGTGTGAGGGTTAATGCATCTTGCTATTCTTGTATGATGGTGCGAGAGGAAGTAAATGTAGTATTTAATGTTGTAGTGTGGGAAAGTATATTCTAAAATGTGTGAGAAAATATATTGATGAAGTTACATTGCTGAAAGAGCTATTATGGTGTTGGTTTGACAACAAAGGCTTTGTTTTATAGACGATTGGAGGGTTTTACATTATGGTGTTGGTTTGATAGTAGAGGCTCCATTTTATAGCATATTGGAGGGTTTTACATTGTGGTGTTGGTTTGATAGCAGAGGCCCCATTTTATAGTAGATTGGAGGGTTTTAGTACTATTGTGCTCTAGAATATGTAAGTTGTTTTACATGGGTATTTTGCATAAATGATTAATTTATTGTTCATGTATGTTTGTATGTTTGGAATTATACCTATTTTATAGACTTTAAAAAGATTATGGGTTTGTATGGATGGAGAAATTATAGTTAAATATTCTTTCTTTCATAAAAAAATATGGTGAGGGTTAGTAATTTTTTCACCCTTCATTTATTGTTTGTAGTTATCTCTATGCATCTTTGACATTATACCCATTAACATAGGAGCAATTGTAGATTAACAAAAAGGGAAATTGGAAAAGAACTATTAGAAAAACACTTAACAATCACAAAAAAATGACAAATATTTGAAAACCCACATTAAATAGAACTATAAAATATAGAGAATAGAAGAGGAAAACTATGATAATGAAGAGTTTGTTATGGGTAACTAAAAATAAATAAATCATGAAGAACAATTTGTTATGGGGAACTTAAAATAGTTGAGAAAAAAAGAATATCATGAAACATATTGATACAAGACATATAACATGTTCCATCTAGACAAAATAACCACATAAATTAAAAGTTTGTTGTAAGGAGCTTCAAAAAAATGAGGAAAAAAGAATATCATGAAACATATTGGTACAAGACAAGCAGACTATGTAATAATTGTAAGAGGTGTTAGAATAATAGTTAAGAATCACACATAAATGATAGATGAACAGAAACCCACATTAAGTAGAATGCAGAGGGTTAGTATGAAAACATAAATATATTTAAGATAAAATTAGTTTAGTGGTTGCTAAGTGTTATTCTAATAGCTCTTTTACAATTTCTCTATTTATCTATAATATTTAGTGCCAAGTAATGTAGCTCAAATTTTTAATTAATTTTGTGGCATTATACCCATTTTGCATAGGTTATTACTACCCATTGGATTTAATAGTTCTATTTAATGTGGGTTTGTTGCCAAAGAATGTAGCTCAAATTTTGAATTGAAAAGCCAACTCTTACATAGACTGCTTTCCTTGTATCAATAAGTTTAATGTGGTTTTTTTATCATATTTCATTTACCTGTGATTATTAATTTTTTTTCTAATAGTTCTTTTATAATTTCTCTATTTTTCCTATAATATTTAGTGCCAAATAATGTAGCTTAAATTTTGAATTGACAAGCCAAGAGTTACATAGATTTCTTGTGTTGTATCAATATGTTTTATGATATTCATTTTTCCAAGTTTGCAAAGGAAACTATTAATTATCATAGTTCCCCTCTTCTATTCTCCATATTTTAGTAAAAATGGTCATCAAATTGACAAGCCAGTTGTTACATAGACTACCAACTATTACATAATGAACAATTTTCTTTGTGGAACTCTTTTGCTTCTACATATCGAGGCAATCACCTCCACCACTTCCAACCCATGTAATTAGCAAGCTCCATCACTTTCATAAATAGCCCTAGGTAGTTTGTTGCGGGGAGCTTTAAGAAAATGAGAAAAAAAGAATACCATGAAATATATTGATACAAGATTTGACCTATGTTCTTTGATATTTCAATATTGAAGACAAATAGATAAATTTTATAAGAAGTGTTAGAATAACACTTATTTGGTACTAAATATTATTGACAAAAAGGGAAATTGTATTGAATTCCTTGAAACATAGACATATACATACAAACACACCCACACCCACGCACATATATATATATATATATATATATATTTGTGTGTGTGTGTGTTGGATTACCCATTTCATATTTAAAAATATACATATAGGAAGAAATATATATCCATATATACAGACCAAGACCACTGTGGATCATTTGACAATGCAACAACAATTTATATATACACACATATATCTAAACTGATGTGTATGTTATATTTATTTGTATTTATGTAGACTTTGATTTAAAGAGTTAAAAATAGCATAGGTAATTATTATTTAGCTTTTGAGAAAATTGCTACAATACAACCATAGCTTTCAATGATATAGCATTGAGATGTTAGTAAGAGAGAATTTAATGGTGTAGTATGTGTAACATACATGTGACATGTTCATAACAAAGTTGTAATTTTTTTTGCACTTTGGTAGTGAAATGTGCCTATTGGAACTGGATACATTGAAAAACACCTAAAATAGTGCACAAAACTATAGTTCAAGCGAGCAAAAATTTAATTTTTTGAGTCTACAAACATTGAATATTGCATTTGTTTGCTCCCCCCATCTTGATTGCCATTTTCTAGCACCGCAAGCAACCATTTCCCATTTTTATTTTGTGTTCAAAGGTGGCCAAAAGTACCTTGTTGCATATATATTTTAATAAGTTGCAATGTTTAAAACATGAATTTTTCCTTGTGCTTATTGCTCCTTCTTGCCACTGTGTCCCTTTGACATTATGCCCATTTTTATAGAGGTCCTTGCTTGGCATGTGAATGACTACATAGTCGAGAATAAATATAATATAAACATCTATTTAGATATAGTAATGTATATATAAATATATATATACATGTGTACATGTGGATATATATATATATGGTTATGTGTTTTTTTTAAATGTGAAGACAAAGGGGAAATTCAATGCATAAATATACTTAATCACTTTTATTCTTATTGTTGTATATCCTATTGTTTGGATAAGAAAGGATGAAGGGAATAGCTAGCAACATATACAAATATATGCATATACGTATATGTACAAATATAGTAAAAATTGCATGCATGCATATATAAACAACCTCAAAGATAAACAGATAGATATAGGGATATATACATTTTCATTTATCATTTTTATTCTTATTGTTCTATCTCCTTCTGTTTTGATAGTATTAGAAGTGGAATGGTTATACTCATTTTCATTTAATAAAATTAGTAAAATGGTTGACAAATTATCAATATTTGTAAGTTGTCTACTAGTTGCCATTGGACATTGCAATACATTAATCTTTTACTTTTATTGTGATATAGAAGTTCCCATAACTATGTCTATGGAATCAATCTTTATGGATAGGTCTCTAGAGCCCCCCAAGATTGATTTATTGACCTCCCTTATAGGTTCCTCTGTGGAGTCCATCTCTAAGGGTGTGAACCACCAACCTTCAAATCTTGATTCTCTAATTTTATATTTTCTTTTTCTTATACCTCTTGCAAATTTGTTGTTATTGTTCCCTTTCTCTTTGTATGCAACCTGAACATTCCCTTCTGGTTTCTTTAATTTTATGATTCTCAAATATAAAATCCCACATTGCATACCCTTTCCTATTTAAGATTCTAGTTTTCTTGGATTTTAGGTGTATACACACATGGCTAACCTTGGTAAAGAATATAGATGTGGAAGTAGATACACATTGATCTTTCCCATCACATAAGAAACATCCCTTTGTATTCTTTGTTTTCCTTACTCCTTTTATCCATTTGGTATGATCAAGTACATTTTCCTTCATTGAACTTGTCTTTGTACGCTGTAAAGAAAAAACCAACTTTGACTTCATAGCATTCTACAACATTGCAATTAGATGTTAATAAGAAAGCATTTAATAGTGTAGTATGTGGAACATGTTCATAGTGTTCCATAGAAAAAAGTACCCTTTTCTTGACATGGGATTAATTCATGATAAAATGGACTTAATGAAGCCTTAATCTAATGTTGTGAGGCATCTTTATGCATCCACATTAGGTCTTGGACCCTTATAAATTGAATAACATGATTTTAAGGATGTCTTGTAAAGGTGTTGTAAAGTCTTGTAAAGGACTTTCACGCATTTCTAGACTTAATTATCCTATTTCTCCCTAATTTGATATTATAAAATGTGTTTAATAACATTATTACATATATCTAGAATGCTTGTAAAATAAACTTAATGATAAACTAGTGTTCTAATGTTTCTTGGACATTTGCATTGGTTCTTGTGCCTTCCTAGGCTATGTGGACCCCATTTTATTGTTGTAAAGTGAATTTAATTACACTTTCACATTGAATTATATGTCCTAAGCCTTATTTGGCATTTACATCATCACTAATATTCCCCTATTAACCCATATTTTGCATCTTGAGGCATACTTTGATGAAATAACAAACATAGCCATCATATAAGCCTAGTTTTCTTACTTCTCAACATTCCAAAGAGAAAAAAAGTCCCCTGTGGGACCCATTCACCATTAGTGGATTAATTCCCATCTAGGTGGGACACATTTTCCATTAGTGGTGAATGAGTCCCATTTGAGCCATTTTTCAAAGTTTTGAGCAAGAAAAATTAGGTTTTAAGTTTAATTTATCTTCATTTCATCCTTAGGGATCTAATTAATGGGAAAATGAGGTAAATTTCCCATAAAATAACCTCTCTAAACAAATTTTTACATCTATTCATCCATTAACACACTCACATCATTCATTCATCATCTATCTTCTATCTCAAGTCAAGCAAGCTAGGGCATTTATGTTGCAACTCATCAATTTAGTTTCCTAAGACATCCAAGGGTAGAATCTACATGTTATGTTGTAGAATTTCAAGATCAACATCATGGAAAGTTAATCCATTCCATTATCACATATTTCATTCCATTCTTTCATTATTTGGTATAATTACCTAAAAGGCATTTGACCAAGGAGAACCCTAATGCCCTAACATTTGACATATCTCTCCTTTGTATTTTTTGTATGAAAATTTATGACTCTTGGAAGCTTTCCAATCATTTAAGGTCATGTTTCAAGGTTACTCAAGTCTCCTCTTCATTCAAAAAGTCAAAATATCAATAAAAACTCATTTTCAGACCCATAAATCAGAGTTTCAAAACCTGACACCTATAGGACATCAAAGTGCAGATCGGAAGCTTTAGAATCCACCTTTGAAAATATAGAATTAAAAAGTGGAATCATTCACCATGGCTGGCAAATGAGTCCCAATCAAAGGTCAATTTTTGGATTTTTACATTTTTAAATACCCTTTTATTAGAAACAAGTTCTGGTACAATTTGGCAGAACTGGAACTAGTTCACCCTGAATGGTGAATGAGTCCCTCTAGGCCTAAATTTCAACATCAGTAGCATTTCACAAGTAATTTCCAGTCTCTGTCCACATTCCAAGTGCACACTTTGAGTTTGGTTCATTTATGTTAAGTCTTACATTCATTCCTAGTTCATTGTTGCATTATAGAATGTGTTTTCAAACAAGTTATTTTCCTTTAGTTTCTATTCATTATTCCATCAATATAATTCATTTCTTGCATTCAAGCATTATATCTAGGAATATTTCATCCTTATTCTATACATATTTCATTGACTTTGAATGTAATATAAGCATTTTTTTCCCATCTTTCTCCTTCTAGTTGAAAAACCCTAGGAGAGCTAGAAAGCAAGTGGGTGCCAAAAACCTATGCTACATTTTGGTGAACCTTCTTTCCAAATACTTCTCTTTCCTTATTTGGATTCCTTCATCATCACATTTCTAGCTTGCATTAGGATTTGCATTCTAGGTGTTAAATTTTGCATTCATAAAAAGTGATTTAAGTTGCATTTTTGGCATCTAAATTCATTTAATTTTTTTAAAATTTTGCATTTCCCATTTAGGTCTACATCATACCACTCAAAACACATTAAAATCCCTCAAAAAAATTTAAAATTTCTGAAAAAGTCCTTACTGGGACTCATTTTCCAGCTTGGGCGAATTAGTCCCTTCTGACCCCTTAAACTATCTTTTACAGAGTTGAAAACCTTGTTTTTAGGCTTTTGTTTGGTGCCATTTCATACTTGTATTAGTTGGTTGCATTTTTGTATCATCCATTTCATCAAGTCTAGCCTAAGTTAGCTCATTTCATGCATGGTTTACATTTTGCATTTGCATTCTCATATTGTTACATAGTATAATCAGTCAATTATCATCTAAAAATTGCATTTCATTTCATACTTTTACATTGCATTTTGAGTTAGCATATATTGTTATTTTGAAATGTTAGTTTCAATATTCTCCAAAATTTCAAACAAAAAGCTAGTTAACAAACATTCAAGTTCTTCATTCAATGCATTCCCTAGTTATGATAGTCTCCTAGCACAAGAGAATGAAAACATTAATGCTTGTATTAAACTTACAATTCCTCCTATCTCTCCTATTTGTGAGGATGGTGTGTTAGAAGGGAATACAAACATAGATAAACATGATGATCCTAATTGTACTTCTCCTGATACCTCTCCTTTTAGTGATGACGATATCTTGGAAAAAGAAGGTACAATCATTGAGCATCATGAAGATCTTATTTGTCCTTCTCCTCATTCCCCTTGGGAATATAGTATAATAGCACAAGATGAATTCATTACCACCACCTTACCTAGTCTCTATTTATCTCCCAATGCTTCCCCTATTTGTGACAATAATTTCATGAATGATCATGACCAACACATTTGTGAGGAGAATATGTTGGTATCAAGAAACCCAATGATTGAGAGTTATAACATTATTTCTCTCCTTCCTAATGTTCCTAACAATTGGAAGGATCCATTTGAACATGAAGATCCAATCATTGACACACATGAAAATCCTTGTTGTCCTCCCCTTCATGAATCCCCTATTTGTGATGAAGCTTCAATATGTGATGCACCTCTTGATTGTAACTTTCCTCTAATCTCTCATACTAGGGTAGACACTATGGACCAAGACAATGATATTATGGGAGTGTCGCCACAATAGTGTATCTCACTTTTGGGACATGCTGATTTTTGTCTGAAATCATTTTTTTTGAAAAAATAATGATTTTAGCCTTGAGAGGTTCCATCTAAATGGTTTTAATCGAAGAGGGATAGATAAGACCCCCTTAGATCAAATCCCCTTGGATATAAATCCTCTAGTGTTAAATCATACCCACAATGGAGTCTCCTTCGCACCTATCAAAATGCTAGAAGAAAACACATTTAGTTTACCTTTTGAGGGATTCGATAATGTCATTTGTAAATTATCTTTCACAATATTTTATCTCTTCAAATGATCATTCCAACAACTATAGTTTTAATATATTTTCATTTGATCTTGTATTTAATTTTTAATTTTTACTTAACATAGGTTTTTCTCCTAATATCAAGCTTTTTGTTCTGTAGAGGTGGAAAATAGTAAAAAATTATAATTTTTTTTCAAAAAGTACCCTTTCCCAAGGAATTGATGTCATTTTTTCACTAAAAAAATAAAAAATGGGTTTTGATATGTAGGAAAGAAGTTATGTTGTATGACACACACATTTCCAAATTATGGTTATTGTGACTTCAAAAATTAATTAAAAAATATGTGTAACAAAAAATTATGAAAAAAATACATTCCCTAGATATTGATGTTGAGAATCTATATTCCAAAAATTACAATTTTATCCTTTATAGAAAAAAAGTTATGTTGTACAAAACAAATATTACTTTCTAAAAATGTTGTTTTTCTATTGAAAACTAGTTATTAAAGGAGATGTTGAAAGATTCATGATTTATTTTGAAAAATAAAAATAAAAAATATATTTAGAATCTACAAAAAAAATTTCACAAATGACTAGTTCACATCATCTTCAAATTCTTAACAGTTTAGTCGCTATAGGTCTTAGGAGATGAAAACTCAATTAAAAATATTGATGTAAAAGTCCATCTTGGGAAAAAAGTGAGGCACAGTATTGTGATTTCACCTATGGAAAACAATCAAATTTTCCCCTCTCCTAATATCTCTCCTATTAGTGAAGATGATATTATGGTGTTACACAATCCAATCAATGAAAATCATGAGAATCCTATGTGGGAAAACATCATAAAACAAAACAATTCAACCATGGATAGCTCCCTTATGATGACAAAATGTCGGAAGAACAAATCCTTGAATGTCAAGAACATTTGAATTACTGTTCTCCTAACAACTCACTTCCTAGGGAGACTATTATGGTGCAAGAAAATGATATGCATTCCTTAGGGATACATCAAACCAAGACTGTTGAGGTTATACATGTGCAAGTGTCTATTAGATTTCCTTCAATCAATGAACTGCCTACATACCTCATGGGACATCTAAAGAATCCTCTAATTCTTTACCCACAATCACACAAGAAAAAAACTCAACACCAATCCAAACTCATCCTTTACCAACCATCACCCAATCAACAAACTCAACACCAACCCAAACTCATCCTTTACCCACCATCACACAAGAAACAAACTCAACACCAAAAGAAACTCATCCTTTACCCACAATCACACAAGCAACAAACCCAACATCACACAAGCAACAAACTCAACACCAACCCCAATTCATCCTTTATCCACCCAAGCATAATGTTTCATACCAACCAAATTACAATGACCTTGCTCACATATGTAATAAAGTATATACAATCATAGAAAATTAAGCTAAATTTTTTTTTACTTATCCACATAAATAACATTATTTGCTACTCCTCTCCATGATTCAATAGTTCTAGGATCATATCATACTCACCATTGCATGTTTAACATCCATCGCAAGGGGTAGTATACCATCATCCATTTTAGGCTCACCTTTGCCCTACACTAAGTGGGGAAAAGGGGTTTGATAGCCTTGACCTTGTATTTCACTTTTCATTGTCTCTTTTGACTCATCATTAACCTTTCATGAACATGTAAGAGCAAGCTTGGGATATGGATGACATTTCCTAAGATTGACTCACATGTGACATATTACCCTTTTTCATGGCGTAGCTTATTAGAAATATATGACTTGGCATAGGGCTTTTCAAATAAGCTCCCATACCTTCTTCTACTTTAAAGAAATTTCTCATAGTAATGGTGTTAGCAACCACTTTAAAGTGGGGGGCATACATAGGAATCATCCTTTTTCAAATTTCATGGTGTGATTTACTTTTTCTTGTGATATGTCTTCTCCTTGGTGGTGTCATTGGGCTTGATTCCTTCCAAGAGTGTATGATCAACTAAAGTGGCTTAATGCTAATGAGTCATCCCATGGATAACAATTTGACAATCTTGATTTGTCCTCTCTTGGAGACATTAGGCATAATGATCCCTAAGAATAAGACCTTACATGAACAAAGCAAAATATCCTTTAACAAAGTTCTTAGATCACATTCAAAACATTTACAAAAAGCATTACATTATGGTGCCTTATCAATGTTATTAGGAGCATAACTTTGGTATTGTTTATATAATTGGAAGCTAACACAATTGCATGGATTTATCATTATACGGTGGGAAGCCAACACACAAGAATTAATTTCTCACTAAACCACTTCTTTTGGGATTTCTCACCTTGTGGATAACCAAAATTTTTGTGGCCTAGAGTGAGTATGCATCTTCTATTTGGACAAACAACCTAGATTTGATCCACAACTAGCTGGATAAATGATCAAAGCTTGATCCACCTTTTCATTTTCATCTTTCTCTTTCTTAAATTTTCATGATTTTGTATCTTGGGAGCTTGACCTACATATGGAACTCTCTTCAATGTATACTTTAGTGTGATATTGAAGCAAGTTCATCCTCTCACTAAAGTGGGGGCTAAATGTGTCGTAGAAAAAAGTACCCTTTGCTTGACATGGGATTAATTCATTATAAAATGGACTTAATGAGGCCTTAATCTAGTGTTGTGAGGCATTTTATGTATCCACATTAGGTCTTGGACCCTTATAAATTGAATAACATGCTTTTACCGATGTCTTGTAAAGGTTTTGTAAAGTCTTGTAAAGGAATTTCATGCTTTTCTAGACTTAATTAACCTATTTCTCCCTAATTCAACATTATTAAATTTTTTTACTAACATTATTACATCAATCCACAAGGCTTGTAAAATAAACTTAATGATAAACTAGTGTTGTAATCTGTCTTTCACATTCACATTGGTTCTTGTGCCTTTCTAGGCTTTGTGGACCTCATTTTAGTGTTGTAAAGTGTATTTACTTACACTTTCACATTGAATTATATGTCAAAATTCCTATTTGAAATTTACATCATCACTAATAGGCCCTTATTAACCCATATTGTGCATCCTAAGCCATAATTTAATCAAATAAGTGACATAGACATCATATAAGCCTCATTTTCTTACTTATCAACATTCCAACTAGTAAAAATGGCCCCTATGGGATCCATTCACCATTAGTGGCGAATTAGTCCAATCTTGGTGGGACCCATTCACCATTAGTGGTGAATGAGTCCCATTTGAGCCATTTTTTAGGGTTTTGAGTGGGAAAAATCAGGCTTTAAGTTTAATGTTTCTCCATGTCGGGCTTAGGGATCTAATTAATAGGAAAATAATAGGAATTTCCTATAAAATTACCTATATAACTTCATTTTTACATATATTCATCCATTAACATAGTCATGTCATTCATTCATCATCTATCTTCTATCTCTAGTCAAGCAAGCTAGGGAATTTACATTGCAAGTCATATATTTAGCTTCCTAAGACATCCAAGGGAAGATTCTACATATTATGTTGTAGGATTTCAAGATCAACAACATGGAAGGGTAATCCATTCCATTATTGTATGTTTCATTCCATTCTTTCATCATTTTGGTTTAATTACCTAAAAGGGGTTTGACCAGGGCAAACCCCCATGCCCTAACATTCAACATATCTCTCTTTTGTCTTGTTTGTATGCAGATTTAGGACTCTTTGAAATTTTGAAATCATTGAAGATAAATTTTCAAGGCTTCTCAAGTCTCTTCTTCATTCAACAACTCAAAATCTCAACAAAAACTCATTTTCAGACCCGTAAATTAGAGTTTCAGAAGCAGACACCTGTAGGGAATCAAAGTGCACATAGGGGGCTTTAGAATCCACCTTTGAAAATCTAGAAATTAAAAAGTGGACTCATTCACCATGGGTGTAAAATGACTCCCACCCAAAGGTCAATTTTTTGAATTTTACATTTTTAAATACCCTTTTGTTAGAAACAGGTTATGATATAGTTTGGCAGAACTGGGAGTGATTCACCTAGAATGGCGAATGAGTCTTTCTAGGCCTAAATTTCAGCATCAGTAGCATTTCAAAATTAATTTATAGTCTCCATCCACATTCTAGGTGCACACTTTCAGTTTGGTTTATTTTTTAAAAGTTTTGCATTCATTCCTAATTCATTGTTGCATTACACAATGTGTTTTCAAACAAGGTGTTTTCCTTTAGTTTCTATTCATTAGTCAATCAATATCATTTTTTTCTTGCATTCAAGCATTATGTCTAAGCTTTCAATATAACATAAACATTTTTGGACCATCTCTCTCCTTCAAGGTGAAAAACCCTAGGAGAGCTAGAAAGCAAGTGGGTACCAAAAATTTATTTTACACATAACAATGTTGTAAAATTGTCTATACTCTACCATCATGCCATAGAAAAAGGTACCCTTTGCTTGAAATGGGATCAATTCATGATAAAATGGACTTAATGGGGCCTTAATCTAATGTTGTGAGGCATTTTATACATCCATATTCGCTCTTGGACCCTTGCAAATCGAATAACATGATTTTAACAATGTCTTATAAAGGTGTTTAAAAGTGTTGTAAGATGATTTCACACTTTTCTAAACCTAATGAATCTATTTTTTCCTAATTAAACATTATAAAATGTGTTTAATAATATTATTACATCAATCTAGAAGGTTCTTGAATTAAATTTAATGATAAACTAGTATTGTAATGTGTCTTGCACATTCACATTAGTTCTTGTGCCTTTCTATGTTATGTGGACCTCATTTTAGTGTTGTAAAGTGTAATTAATTACACTTTCACTTGAATTTTGTGTCCCAAGCCCTATTTTACATTTACATAATCTCTAATAGGCCCTATTAACCCATATTGTGTATCTGAAATAATTTGATCAAATATGACATATGTTAGAAAACTAGGGGAATTAGTTGCTAGACCAAAATACTTCCACCAAAGAGAGATTATGGCGAGAATGCTTGCTATATCAATATGCAAGATTGATTGATGATTGAATTGATACAAATGTACAAGATGAGGCTTGCTTATAAAAGGCAAGCATGCACAACCCTAAACCTAACTTGAGCTACAAGATGGCTCAATTAGATAAGGATAAGAAAATACAACCTAGCACTTAAATAAAAGCCTAAGTAAACTTATGAAGATGTAATTAAATGGTTAATTACACCAACACCCCACAGAAGTGCAACTTAGGGAGAAGATTATAATGCATACTACTATGGGTCCGAGCAACTAGACCATGTTAGGTACCCATTTCAGATGCAAATGAAATGTAGTCTCTCATAAAGTAGAAAGGGAAAACCCAGTGGGAAGAAAACCCTCTCCAAAGAGAAACAAAAACAAGCATGATGAATGGCATGATGTATGGAGGACTCAATGATACCCCCCAAGGAACTACATCCATCATGAATATACAATAAATTACCCCCCATAAGAGGGAAGTAATGAGATAAGATATCCCCTGCATGTGAAGAAGCTCCAAAGCCAATGAAGAATGCCTGAAAACAAAAGATGACCCAATGTCTGCAAGCAACACATCTCCCCTTAGGAAGAAACAAATCCATAAGCTGATGAAGAAGCCACTCCATATCCAACTGAAAAGAGGAAGAATGAACGCTCAACATGTATGCCTCTGAAAACTAAGTAGGAGCCTCCAAGCTTGAATGAGCCACAACATAATCATGGTCAAACTCAACCAAGAAACATGACAAATCAAGTGATGGAGGAGACTCATGAATATCAATCTCCAAAGACAAAGAAGATGGTGTAACAGTTGTGCTAAAACTATCATCAAAGAGGAGAGAAATCCCCTCAAGTGTGTCCTCCAAATCTGTAATATGAGACTCTAGGAACAAGGTAGAAATCCCTGTCAAATAATCATCCCACAAAACAAGATCTAAAAAACTATGATTATCCTGCTGAACAGAAGCAACAATGGCTGAAGAAGCAGGAGGTGGAGGTGTAGGAAGCTCAGCACTGGTCTCTAAAATACCAAGGTGTAGATGACCAAACTTTTCCTCACTAATATGGGTCACACTCAATGGAGTGTGTGATGCAGTCAAAGGAACATTATCAGGTTCTGAAGCAAAATGTGAAAAAGAATATACTCGAGATGAATGATCAACCATCCCGATTGCAACAATATCCCTAGTCTCCAAGTCCCTTATATACACCCTATCAGGAGTGAACTCAACTGTTTTACCTTGACCCCCATGAGTAATTTGATAAATAGAAAGGATATTAGTGGTCAAAGAAGGAACACAAAGCACATCATTGAAAGTCCCTTCCCCAATACCAATAGAACCCTTCCCACTTACCTTCATGAATGTATTGTTACCCATCAGAATGTGAGGTGAATTACAAGGCTCAAAAGAAGAGAACATTTCCTGTGAAGATGCCATATGATGAGATGCCCCTGAATCAAGAAGCCATCCTTGAGAGGACTTGTAGAGGCCAAGAGTGCATGCCCTTTCATATTATGTAGCCTAGAAGTGGATGTTGTGTTCTCTGACTGTGATGATGATGTGGCTGCCGATTGTGATGGTGAAGAAGAAGTAGAAGACACTGATGAGGGCAGCTGAATGTTATTCTTTTGAAGAAGGTGTGTGAGTTCATCAATCTTCTTATTATAACATCTATGCTCATCATGTCCTAACCTTTTGCAATATGCACATTTGGACTTCTTCTTTTTTGATGATTCCTCTTTTGAAGAGGATGAGGACTCAGGAGTGCCATGTGAAGGAGAATCTTTACCTTGCTCATTTGACTTGGTTTCCTTTTTGTGCTTCTTTCCTTTGCCACTTGAAGCCTTTGTATCATTTTCAATAAGAGCTTGAGATGTTGAAGACTTCAATGTACCCATGTGCATCAACTTTGCTTGTTCCCTTGTGAGTTGTGCAGCAAATTCATCAAGAGAAGGCATTTTATATGTATTGCCAAGAGCATCCATTGTAGCATAGAAAGTAGAAACAAACACAGAATATGAAGAACCAAGCTTAGCAAGAATAGAAAGTATCATCTGTTCATCCTCTTTAACAACCCCACATTTTGATAACTGCAATCTGAGAGAGTTGAGCTTAGAGAAAAAGTCTTGAATAGTGTCAAAATCTAAAGGATTAAGACCCATTAGTTCATTTTCCAACTTAAATTTCCTTAGCTTGTCTAGCTTACCAAAGAGGCTCTCTAAAGTAGTCCAAAATTCATGAGGATGTGTGCAAGACTCAACATGATATCTAAGATCTGGAGAAATGGACAGAAGAAGATTACCAATGGCTTCATCTCTTCTATCAAACCATTTTCTTTTCTCTTTTGCTCCCTGTGGTTCCAGATCTTGACCAAAAGTGATTCGTTGCAACTTCAACTTTAATAGTAGCAACTCCATCTGAGATTTCCACTCATGATAATTAAATGGAGTTAGAAGTACAACTTTTGGAAAATCCATGGTGAGAGAGGAACAAAAATTCCTACACAAAATCGGAAAGCAACTCCTTTGTCGTAGCTTTGGAGATGAAAAAATCGATGCAAAAAATCTGGGGCTGAATGGCCGTTGGCTTTTCCCTCTTTATTTGGAGATAAATAAGTTTTATAGAAAACTTTTAAAAAAATCTCCAAAAAACCCATCAGCTTTTTAAAAAAAAATCAATAGAGAGCTTTTATAAAAACTTTCCCTCTTTTTGAAAAGTACTAACCAAAAATAGGGAAAATAG
>VDFB02332290.1:0-22378 GCA_007258455.2 Sequoia sempervirens
CTACTACTTCTTCTACACAAGTGGTCACTACCCCTACTGCTCCAACATGGCTAAAACCTGATCTTGAGAGAAAACAAATAGTTCAACCTTAGCCTCTGAATTGGGATGAAATGATGAAAGAAATAGAGAAGGAAAGACCTAAGAAAAAGGCCAGGGTTATTCATTCCACTAAGCTCATGGATGCAAGAGAGATTGTTGTTGAATGTGCAATCCCAATGGTGGATAAAGAAAGACAAGATATGAAAATAACTGATTACCAATTGGGCACTTTCAATTTGGGGATATCTACAAGAAATCAACAGATGAACCTCATTGATATTGTAGCTTCCTCCACCAAATCCAGAATAATCAACGATAAGCAGAAGAAGGATGAACTTAAAGCTCAATTGGATCAATTGCACAATTTCCTGAAGGATGTGTCCACTCCAGTTGCTCAACAAGTTGCTGCTCCAGAGACCCAAATCTTACTGAGTAAGAAAGAAGTTGATGACTTAGTGCAAATGAAGAGCAAGGTGGGGATGCTTGATAGGTGGATTGATAGGCTCAATCAAGAGGTTGGTGAGGTGTTGGCTGATTTTTTTAAAGTCCATGAAGGTGCACTTGAGTTGGTAGAAGAGATGAATCAACATGCTGAGGTCTTGGAGAAACAAGATGAGGAGTATAGAGAACATGTTAAGAAAATAAAGGACATCAACAAAGTGCCAAAACCAACTCTCTTGGAGCAATCAATCCTTGATGAAGATAATGCAAATTTCATTGAGAAGACCTTGAGTATAATCCAGTTAAGATCCAAATTCATCTATGAGCGTAAGAATGAAATTCAAGAAGCTAGTAAAGACTTGAATAAACACATTGATGAATTGGAGGCAGTGGTTGCTATTTTGGTTAATGTGGACATCTTGGTCAAAGAAGGTCTTCTTTTGGATAAGTTGAAGGAGAAATGGAGCAATAAATTTGAGAAAGTGAGGCAGAAAGAAGATGATGGAGAAGACTTGTTATTGGATAAACTCATGGATATCAAAGATTAGGTGAAAGCTGCTAGGAGGGAGTTGATCAAATTGAAAGATATGCATGAATTTTCCTCAATAGAGTTAAAAAGAATTAAATTTGAGGATAATTGGGTAGATGGACCTGATGAGGACATTCGTAAAAAAGTATTCTCTAGTTATGATGAATATCTCCTTGACCAAGCAACACAAGAATGAGCTGGCAACAAAATGTTCTCTTCTCGGTGGACAACTTCCTCTCCACTCCTATTTTGCAAGGTTTTGACATGCGTTGAACTTAAGCTCTCATCCACCGGTTCTACCTTCCTCCTTGAGCATCAGATTTTGCACAACGAGGCCATTAGTTATTGAACTAAAGATCAACCACTATAGTTCCTTCATGCAATTCCAACTCCTTGATTAGTGGATCTTAATTTTTGATTAAGAGAAATTTATGAATGGTGTTCCTACATGTAATTTTGGGCTCCATTTTGTAAAGGTTGACTGATTGAAGAAGGATTAGCCACCTAATAAGATAGCATATAGTGATTGTAGTCTTAGGATTTCATAAGTTTTAACAAGATACTTTGAAATTTTAGTTATACTTGGATACTTTTTATAGTTTTTATACAATTTCATGTTATTGTTAAGTTTGAACCTCAATGATAATGTTAATGAATCATAATCATCCATATGCTAGTGAGTTTTTGTGCCTAAATGTTTTCTATTTGATGCAATTCAATAGGGGAAACTAGATTTAAGATTATTTCAATGAATTGTCTGTGAATTAAATTACTTTTATGTCTATTGATATGATTTTAGCAATGAGTGAGTGATCTATTTCAATCTTAAAGTGAAGTTTTAGTGAATGGTTGTGATTGTTGAATTAGCACTGTGAATGTATGCAATGGTGTAGGTTATGCTATGGATTGCATCATGTTATGGTTTTGGTTAATTGAATAAACAATCACTGTTAAGGTACATGCCTAGATGTCAAGAAGTTTTATTCATATTTTACTGTTTTGAAGCCTTGATCTATCTTTTTCTATTTATTTATACCCCCCAAATGTAGGTTAATTGATATGATGTATTTTGTATTCCTTTATACCAATAGGCCCCTTGAATATTACAGTTGCATTGGCCATTGAGTAACATCAACATAGTTAAGAACCAACTACTAGGACCTTGGAAGATAGATTGCTTTATGTTATCTTTCTTTTTCAGGAGAAATAGGATAGAGATATTCTATTTAATGTTGTTGTTCTATTTTGACCATCAACAGGGTTGTTGGCTTGAATACTCGAAAAAATGGCTCCAAAATTCCCTCTCAATTTACTTCCAAAGGTGGTCCATGAGGTAACACTCTTATTCTTAATATTTATTTTCCTCTTCATTATTTTGATCACTTTCAAATGGCTTGAAAATTTACCCTTGGAAAGTATTTTGTGGGAAAAATTCCATTAAATCATGCTTATAAAGAGGGTCAACTCTACTTGGGTTCTTCATGGGGTTGCACATAGGGTGATGCCCCAAGGTTTCACCTAAGACATTAATAGTAAAAGAAGGATGAACAAATAGTTTAAATGGGTAGTTGAGTTGGCTTGGGTAGTGGGTTTGCTCCCCATTAGTCTCAGGTTTGACTCCACTCTCGAGTTTAAGAGGTGGGAATTCTTGCGGGTGGGGGATCTCACCTGTAGGGGATTAGTCTCACCCCAGCTTGCCCCAGGTACCCAAGGCACAGACTGTTGGGCCGCTGGGCTAGGTCGCAGGGACACCCCTATAGTATAAAAAAAAAGGCATGAACAATTTTTTTGTGATGTAAATGTTATGTTGAAGCATGCCACATTTCATACCTAAGCACTTGAGATGTTGTGATAGAACACATTGCTACTTAAAGCATGTAATACCCATGCACCAAGCACGGTGACACAAGTAGAAGTCTTAACCATGTTGTTTGAAAAAATCACCACGATGATCATAAGAGAGGATATAGTTTCCTCTATGATAAAAAATAGACTCTTGTCCACAATCTTGTTCTCTCTCAAACAAAAGGGTTAGAATGGAAACAACATATTTCTTCATTTCACAACCCAAGAGAACACAATCAACATCTAAGAGGATGTAAGAATGACATCCAAATATTAGGAATACCAACACACAAGGTTAGGTCAATTGGGAGATACAAGGTCTCAACTAATCAAGCCATTGACTAGTTGGTTTCACACAAAGGCACATAATCCAACATGAATGAATGAATAATTCACAAGATACTTCAAACATCTACAAAACAAGGCGATAGGTAGAAATGTAGACATAAAAGAGAAACTTCCATTTAGGGACTTTCATAATTTTTGAAACCTTTTGAAATATTGATGTTGTTTGTTTGAAAAGTGTAAGGAGGAAAGAGTTGTTGGGGCTTGGCCACATTTCTCAATTTTTGTCAATGTTTAGATAAATCTTAAAATCATCAACATTATTCCTTGAAGCCATTTGTGTTGAGATTTTGGAGAAGTTTCAAAGTTTGTCAAAACTATGGAAAATTTGTAAACCAAAGAAACCACACACAATTTTTTTTCTTTGTTTTTTCACTTCTTTGAGAACTTGACAACATTTAGAGAGTTTATGATCTCTCAAACTCATTGACATTGCTTTCTTTAACAAAAGTTGCAGCTTTTTAAACTTTATTTGAACTTGTTGGGGGGTTTTAGAGGTTTGAGAACCATGAAAATTAATGACACTTTTATTTATCAACATTATTTTACAAGTTTATAGAACCATGGAAAGAGTGGACAGTGCTTTGTTTCTTTTTTTAAGGAAATTTTGTTAGACTTAAGACATTTGAGACTCGGGAAAAATGTTAGATAAAGTAAGAGAAAGACTTAGAAGACTTGAAAATTTTGAAAGTTTTTTTTGGTTTTAGCACATTAAGATATGATAGTAGCTAACTCAACAAGGTATAATATTAGCCAAAATTATGAGAAAATAATTAGTTAAAAATTGCAAGTAACAGGAGACACAAGAGACAAAGACAAGATATGTCCATAAAAGAAATTATGAAACTTTGAAATATGGAGAACCAAAGAATCGAGAAATTGAATGAAATGAAGGAAAATGTATGTCAACATGAGAAAACTCAAAATTTTGACAAGTTAAATCAAGTAAAGATTAAAAAATAAAAAATAAACGAAAAAGATACCAATATAAAAGAAATTATGAAAATTTTAAAAACAAATAATCATAAAAATAAAAAAAACATGATAAGAAATGCAAAATCCCACCCAAAGCTTTAAAATAACCCAAAAATTGTTTAAACTTAAATTATTTTGAAAAAATATAATACCTATCATTTAGATTTATCAGTAAACTTTCCCATGATTAATATTCCCAATAGAGGAGCATTTTATGGAGGACGATGTTCTTCACGTTTCTTTCAATTTTTGTTTCAATCTTCTTGTGTGGGAGAAACTACCGACTAATTCATGTCATTGATAACTAGGAGGTATTTTTCCACAGCGTGTCAAATTATGATATTGCTATCAGGATTCAACCGTGTAGTTTCGAGTCAAACTCATTGACCCATGTTTCATGAGTAGTGGTTCAACAAGAACCCATCTCTCATGATATCGAATGGTCCACTTAGCACTCATCGCGATTCAGGTGATGCCTCACGTAGGTGAAGACCGGTCCGTCTCGAGGTAACCCATCATCCCAAAGACGCTCAGCCTCAAGCCATAACTGCGGAGTTTTCCCAAGCAGCTAAGCCTCCGCTGAGCTTGTTACCCCATTTGCAAAACCTTCAACAAGTGTTGTGCCTATGAACCATTCAATAGAGCCCTTTAGCTTATCAACACCGATAATTCAGAGGCATTTTTCCACTGCGGTTTTCACCATGACATGGCAATGTGGATTCAACTGCGTAGAAGCCTTCAGTCAAACTCATTGACCCATGTTTCATGAGTAGTGGTTCAACCCATCTCTCATGATATCGAATGGTCCACTTAGCACTTCATCAGATTTGTGGTGATGCTCACAGAGGTGAAGCACCGGGTCTCGATAAGTCACCTATCATCCTGCTATCAGCCTAATTTTCCTCAAGCCGCCGCTAACCAGGAGTTTCTTCAAGGTTAAGCCCGGCTGAGTTGTTACCCCATTTGGTAAAACCTTCAACAAGCAAGTTGGTGCCTTATGAACCATTCTCCATAATGTTCCTTTAGCTTATCAATCAATTGATAACTAAAGAGGTATTTTTCCACGTACAAGGTCAAATTACATAGCGAGACACATCGTGATTCAACTGTAGTTTCCTCTGAGTCAAACTCATCACCCATACCATGAAAGTGGTTCAACAAGAAACCCATCTCTCATGATATCAATGGTTCACTTAGCACTATTGTATTCCAGATACAATACAGGTGAATGTCGGCTTCATCTCTCAAGACAAGCTTGCGCGTCAAGAGTCAAGGTTAAGCCCGCTGATAGCTATCTTATTTAAATTTTTCAACAGTATGTTTTATGTATCATTCATGTCAATAATTAGGATATCGTGATTCATTGCCATCACCTAGATGCAATGAGTGCTAAGTGGACCATTCGATATCATGAGAGATGGGTTCTTGTTGAACCACTACTCATGAAACATGGGTCAATGAGTTTGACTCGAAACTACACGGTTGAATCAAACTCATTGACCATTGTTTCATGAGTGCTAAGTGGACCATTCGATATCATGAGAGATGGGTTCTTGTTGAACCACTACTCATGAAACATGGGTCAACTATTCAAAGATCTCTTCCATGAAGATCGAAAGTTATGCAAAGTCAACACTTGTTGAAGGTGATGGCAATGAATCCTGATAGCAATATCATAATTTGACACGCTGTGGAAAAATACCTCCTAGTTATCAATTGATAAGCTAAAGGGGCTCTATTATGAATGGTTCATAAGGCACAACACTTGTTGAAGGTTTTGCAAATGGGGTAACAACTCAAGCGGGCTTAACCTTGGAGAAAACTCCCTGAAATGAATAACTTCAGTGGCTTAACATGAGAAAAACGGTTGCGCGCAGCGTAAGATTACGCTGCCTCGACCTGCATATTAGCCCAGGGCTACTAGATGCAATTAGTTTCAAACTCATTAGTGTTGTGCCTTATGAACCATTCATAATAGAGCCCTTTAGTTTATCAATTGATAACAGGAGGTATTTTCCACGGTCAAATTATGATATTGCTATCGATTCATTGCCATCACCTTCAACAAGTGTTGACTTTGCATAACTTTGATCTTCATGGAAGAGATCTTTGAATAGTTGACCATGTTTCATGAGTAGTGGTTCAACAAGAACCCATCTCTTGATATCAATGGTCTGATTTAGCACCATGAAACAATGGTCAATGAGTTTGATTCAACCGTAGTTTCGAAGTCAAACTCATTGACCCATGCTCATGAGTAATAGTTCAACAAGACCATCTCTGCATCGCGTCAATGGTTCACTTAGCACTCATCAAGCATCTAGTGGTATGGCAATGAATGGGATAGCAAATCATAATTTGACACGCGGAAAAATACCTCCTAGTTATCAATTGATAAGCTAAAGGGGCTCTATTATGAATGGTCATAAGGCACAACACTTGTTGAAGGTTTTGCAATGGTAACAACTGCGGGCTTAACCTTTGAGAAAACCCGGCATAAGCGCCGCTTGAGCCGGAGCAAAGCACGGATGGTGACTCCCCTAATTTTCACTCCTCCGGAGCATCACCTAGATGCAATGAGTGCTAAGGGACATTCGATATCTGAGAGATGGGTTCTGCGAACCACTACTATGAAACATGGGTCAATGAGTTTGACTCAAACTACACTGAACCGGATAGCAATATCATAATTTGACATCAGGAAAAAAAATACCTCTAGTTATAATTGATAAGCTAAAGGCTCTATTATGAATGGTTCATAACAAACATTGAAGGTCAATGGTAAAACTCAGCTGGTTAACCTGAGAAAACTCCCTCAGCTGAGCCGAGCAAGATCGATGGGAGTGCTAAGTGGACCATTCGATATCATGAGAGATGGGTTCTTGTTGAACCACTACTCATGAAACATGGGTCAATGAGTTTGACTCGAAACTACACGGTTGAATCCTGATAGCAATATCATAATTCATGTCATGACAATGTCTATATAGGTGACAATTTGTACCTTTGACCGTATTTATTAATTAATTGAAAATTAAAAAGTGAAGTCAATTTTTATTTTCAATTAATTAATAAATATAATCAAATATGATGAAAGGTACAATCTGTAGACAATTCCTCATATCATTACTCTCATTGTTTAATCGACGGGTCAAAGATACCTATTTGGGTTTTTAATTTTTGGGAAGTCATTGCAATATAGAAGTCAACTAGACCTATAGAGCACATGGGTTATTGCAGCTATTGTTGACATTATTCACTGGCCTAGCGCTTTTTTCACAACTCTAAAACCTACGCAGCAAATATTTGGTATTGTTGTACCATTCCATCAAATCCAGGACGCTCTGCTTTAGAAATCTTACATTCATGGCTTCCTCCTCTTCATCTCCTCAAGAAATTGTAGAATATAAACGCCAAAATGAAATATTGACTGCATATCCTAAATTATATGATGCATTCATCAGCCACCGAGGCCCTGATGTCAAAGATACTCTTGCTAAACAGCTTTATAAACTTCTTCAGGACAGAGGGTGCCGAGCATTTCTAGACCGTGAAGAGATTAAAGGCGGAGATTCTATTCCCTCTGCCATTCACAGCGCCATATGTTCATCAATTGTCCAAATAGCCATTTTTTCCAAAGGATATGCCGGCTCCTCCTGGTGTTTAGACGAGCTCGCTCTTATGTTACAGCAATGTCCTAAGTCTCTGTTTATTCCTGTGTTCTATGATGTCCAGCCGTGGGAGCTACGCCATATCGAGAACGAGAAGGGAGCGTATGCTGCCGCATTTTCTGAATATGAAAGTAAGGGCAGGAATCATCATAAGCTGAACGGGTGGAAAGATGCCCTTGTATCTGCTTCAAATGTATCCGGCTATGAACATAGCCAGTATGGAGAGTAAGATTACTGCTATCTATTCATACAAGCTTCTAAAAAACATTTGTTTAAGTTGGATCTTGAAATTATTTCAATCATAGTTTATCATTTTTTCCCGTCTGGGGTTTGCCGTTTTGTGTCGAAGGGTTTTCAGATTCCACCTGGTATAAGATTCACAGCTTCAAGAAGGAAACGATGAGAGATAAAACATCTCTTATTGATTGGAGATGGAAAAGACCTGTATAATTAGGGCGTGTGATAACTCTGATGATCAGGATCCCTGTGTTAATTTTATAACTTTGGCTGCATAATTCTGTTTATATTTTTCACGAACTTTAAAACTTAATGGTGTATTCAACTGTATTTATTGCTTCCTTTTAAAGCCACTTGATGGAAAAACATTGATTTTAATTTAGGGGAATAGCTTTCTAAAGAAGTTCTTGGTTTCCCATTGATTTTAACTTAGTGGAATCAATTTCTGAAGAAATTCTTGGTTTCGGCTTTCAGCGATTTGTGTGAAAAGATTGTGTCCCGTGTGCTGGAAGAATTGGAAAAGACGATACCATTACATGTTGCGGAATACCCCATTGGGCTTGCTGAACTAGTCCAAGATTTTGAAAATTGTTTCTCAGACACAGTGAAGGACAAGGTCAAGATTATAGGGATCTTTGGACTCGGAGGGTCTGGGAAGACCACCTTGGCAAAAGAATTGGTTAACAGGAAGCGTTCAGGCTATGATGCATCATGTTTTCTCTTTGATGTGAGAGAATCATATGCCCAAGGTGAATTGCACCGCTTGCAAAGTCAACTATTCAAAGATCTCTTCCATGAAGATCGAAAGTTTAGGAATGTGCATGAAGGAATAGGTCAGCTGGAGCATCGTCTGAGAAGGGCAAAGCGTTTGGGTTTCGATTTCCTTATAGTACTAGATGATATCGATCATCAGGATCAGTTACATGCCCTGTTATTTGAAGCTAAGCTGAGTCCTGGTAGCCTTGTAATTGTTACAACCCGTGACCAAAGTGTATTAATGGGTGCAGATATCACCATCCATTATAAAATGAAGGAAATGGATAGGCATCATGCTAAAGCACTCTTTTGTAGCCATGCTTTCCGCGGACGGCATCCACCCGTAGGATATAAGAATTTGGTTGAAAGCTTCGTGAAATTCTGTGGAGGTTTACCCCTCTCACTCAAAGTTTTGGGGGCCCATGTTTGTGGTAGGAATGAGAACTATTGGGAATTAGAATTGGAAAAAGTTGGGAATATCCAGCCTAAAGATATAATGCAAAGGCTTAAAATCAGCTTTGATGGTCTGGACAGTCAGGAGAAACAGATATTTATGGATATCGCTTGCTTCTTTATTAAGGAAAAGAAAAATATAGCTATATCAGTATGGAAGGGGTGCCGTTGGAGCGCTGAACAAGCAGTCCAAACCCTGCAAGATAAGTGCCTGGTTGAAGTGGTGGGCAAGCTAAACATGTTTAGAATGCACGATCACCTCCGCGATCTGGGAAGACAAATGGCAGATGATTTGGGCCCTCCTAGGCTCTGGCGACCCGAGGAACTCAGATCTATGGTGTTCCTCTGCTTCACATTTTTGAAATTATTTAACACTTTTGAAACAACATTTCAATTACTATTATTTTTTTTTACCGCTCCTCCTTCCAGCCAAGCACAAATTTGACCTTGATCCTTATATGCAGGAAGCGAAGGGATTCAAAAGGATTCTAGCAGAAACAAAGGGCAGGTGTCTCCATTCGTTTGAGGACTCCTCCCTTAACATCAAAATCACTTATTTTACTGGTAATTTAAATGACTCAGCTGAGACATCAACTGTACTCCTGTGGCTTGAAATTGATATCAGAGGTGGCAAGTCAAACAGCATTCCTTCATGGATTCCTCTGCGAAAATTGCAATGTTTAACTGTTTGGGGACTAGAATCATGGAGTGCTCTCCAGCAACAGTTGCAGAACGATATTCAGGTATTTATTTTTTTCTTTGCAGGAAATTAAGTATCTAAGTAAATTGTATTATCTATCCAACATTTTAAATACACTTTTGACCGTATTTATTAATTACTGAAAATTTAACAGCTGAAAATAAACAGCCAACATGTTAATTGTTAATGTACTCTGTTTACTAGAGCATTTGGGTGCCATCTAAACAGATATGCATTGACCACAATGCACCTGCTGTATAAGCTCTTCATGGCAGAACATATATTTTGAGAATAGTAGTTCCACGAAGATTGTTTACTACTGAGGGCTAATATAATTTCCGAGACTCTTTTGTGAATTCCAGGCCTCTTTCGAGTTGAGAGTGCTGCAGATTCGTCACTGCCCGTCATTACAAAATCTTCCAGATTTAATAGGAATGTTCAATCATTTGGAAGAATTGGTTATATTTATTTCCCTTGAGGATACAAACACTGAAGCAGCATCCTTCTCACAGTCACTCACAAAACTTGGTAAACTTAGACGATTGAATATGTGGAAGGTCGCTTTAAATGGGGAATTAGATCTGAGAAATGGTAGAGATTCAACTCACTGTCAGTCTTCTAAAAGCAGCTGCATGAATAGTCTTCAAACCATGTATTTGGGGAATTCAAATCTATCAAAGTTGTTTATAAGTGGAGAAATTTGTCCTCGGCTTCGATCATTGGAACTTTCATACATGTCAAATCTAATTGAAGTGGACTTACAGCTGCTAAGGAGGTTGAATACTCTTATAGTATGGGGATGTCACAAATTGGAAACAATTTCAGGGTTATCATCTGCAACAGGGCTTCAAGTGGTATGCACAAAGGGATGTAAAGGGTTGAAATCTTTGCCAAGTCTTGAACGTCTACGGTGTCTGGAGCGCATCGAGATTGGTGAATGTGATAAGCTGCCGAATATAGGTGGTCTTGAAGTTTTGGAAGGATTGAAAAGTCTGGTAATTCAAGAGGGTGGCAATGGAGATGCAAGTGTATGGAATTGCATTTATGGACTGAAGGTATTACTTACATTTTCTGGAGGATTTAGAGAATCTCCATGTTATATCAACAATTTTATTCATGCATTGTGCAATTTGGATTTGTTAATTTGAAATAAAAAAGTTAATATGAAAATTTTGTAGTCCTTCAAAAATTCTTTTTAACATCATTTTTAGGCCTATTAAATTTTTTTATTGTGTGTTTGCCTTTCCGATATTTCTACCCATACACTAATTTGTTAAATGTTTCAGAGACTGCCGTCAGAGTATACCATTTTGACTGGGAAGGTGGTTGATAAAGCAGCCTCAAGATTGAATGTAAATTTGTTTTCTGACTTGATCGACGCCCATGCAGTGGTTGAGATTCAGCGCGGCAGGCCCGAGACATCGCTGGAATTGAGAAATTCGTCAAGTGCAATCACTATATGTGCATTACTTGTAACTTCTTCTACTGCTTACCTGAAAGGACTTGAAAATCTCCATACCGATGTGTACTATTTTCCACAGGAAGGAAGATGGATGGTTACAGTTCTCCACACCACCAGGCAGAATAGTAATGTCCGAAGCAGTAGTGTTAAAATATGTGATGCTACAATACATAAGGGATTTATGGCTACTGTGAACAAATGCGAAGAGGGGAAAGCATTAACTGTATTAAAAACAATTATTGATCGATTATATGGATAAAATTTGCTTATTACTATTGTATGGATATTTTAAAATTGAGAGTTCACAGTTCTTTTTATCTTATTCTCTGCAGAGTGTGACATGAATAATTTATACTGTAAGTGAACTAGATTTAAGGGTTTTTGGTTTATTTCGGTTTGTAGCTTTTTATCTTTCACGCATACTGTTTTCTTATATTATTTTCTCACTGATTCAGTTATCCATCGCCCTGCTTTTCAATCATACCTACAGGAAATCCATGTTTGTATTGCTGAGTATTTATTGACTAGGGTTTGATCCTAAATAGTTGTATGACGCATAATGTTTTCTTATATTATTTTCTCACCGATTCAGCTATCCATCGCCCTGCTTTTCAATCATCCCCACAGGAAATCCATGTTTGTATTGATGAGTATTTATTGACTAGGGTTTGATCCTAAATAGTTGTATGAATATATAGTTGACATGCTTTCTATAAAATGAGAATACTTTGTATTTTGTGTAGGCTAAGGCATACTTTATCAGTTCTGTACTCTATTAATTAGGTGACTAAAGAGGGCTGGGGAGTGTTCTTTCTAGTATTTCTTAATGTGCCTTTTTTTTTTTTACTAAAAGAGGGGTAAAAATTTATTCAAATAAAAAAAGAGCAGTACAAAATAAGGGCATTACACACCTCTGTCAATCTTCACTAAGTGGTCCAATTTTTGTGACAAATCCAGGGGTAATTAAAAGAGGGGTAAAAATTTATTCAATACAAAATGGAGCAATACAAAATAAGGGCATAAACATCCCTGTCTATCTCCACTAATTGGTCCAATTTTTTGGACAAATCCAAGGGTAATTGACCCCTTTCCACAATATTCCAACCTTGCAAATGATTAGAAGCCCATTTCGCCAAACAATCCACAACCCCATTCCATTCTCGAGGAATATGATAGAAAGAAACAAAATCCAAGGAAGCACATAGATTAAGAATTTGTTTTATAATAACAACCAAATGCCAACTGACATCCTCTAATTGTTACCTCTTCAACAAAGTCACTACCACTTGAGAATCAAATTCACAAATGATCTGTCTCCATCCAAAAGCACAACCACTCTCCACAACACATAAAATGGCAAGAGTCTCCATCACATTGTTAGTATACCAACCCTTATAAACAGAAAAGATAAACCCAACAGTCTCAAAACTAGTCCACCCAACACCTCCAATACCAACATGAACCGGATTTCCATGAGAAGAACCATCTGTGTTGATTTTCAACACACTTTAAGGAGGAGGACACCAATGCCACTTCCTATTTATCTTCCGAAGAGGATGGTGACATATGTTTCTCATGATCTGACCAGGATTCTGAATAGCCCCCCTCGGAAGAGGAAGATTGAGACGAGTGCAATAGACAACCTCTCTTGGATCCACACACTCAGCCAAGCCACACTTAGCCGCAATAGTTTCTCCCAAAGAAGGCAAAATCTTCCACCACAAATGTTGGACAACCAGTTTCACATCCTGAAAAATCTTGTGATTCCTCTCCAACCAGATATGCCAAATAATAAAAGTCGGTCCAAGAGCCCAAGTAACTTGAAATAAAGAGGTCTTAATAGGGCCCTTCCCCCACTAGGCAAAGAACTCCACCAAAAAAGAGACTTGCCAAGAAGTCTGGTTCCACACAGCCCACCAAAGGTGCCAAAGTCTTCTAGAAAAGGAACATTGGAAGAAGAGATGAGAGACACTCTCTTCACTTTTACAACACAAAACACACATCAAGGGACCCTAGAACCCCCTCTTGCACAAGTTATCCTAAGTAAGACATCGGTTTTGGACCACCAACCACATAAAAAAATTGCACTTAGGCCAAAAAAATTTGTTCCACACTTGCTTCCACCAAGGAACCTCAATGTCCCCAAACACCTGCCTAACCAAGTCACCATAACCTACTGAAACAAAGTACTTATTAGATAAATCACTGTTACTCCAAGCCAAAACATCTTGCCCTACCATGGAATTGCATTCATGTGATGCTAGAATTTGAGCCAACTCTTGCCTATCCTCCTTTGACCCTCCTAGCGGCCAATCTGAGGAGTGCTTCCATCTAAGGCTAACAACCAGTCTAATATTCCAAACAAACTTATAATGCTCAACCGTATTCCAACTAGCAACCAAAAAATGAGCACAAAGAGACTAGAGGTGAGGTTAAGCACAAAGAATAGGAGGATGACCATCCCAAGAATCCCACCGAAAAAGAGCCTGAGAACCTGTATGACATCCAAAAAAGCCCCTTCTTAACCAACTGAGCCCTCGATTTGAGGGTATTCCAAATCATAGATCCCCTTCCTTCTAAAGGGAAATGAGGAACATCAAAAGTGTTAACATCCTTAAGATACTTATGGGTAAGAATACAGGTCCAAAGCTGATGCTGACTAGTACACCAATGCCAGTATAACTTGGCTACAAGAGCTTGCCTATTCAAAATAGCAAAACACAATCCAAGGACCCCCTCTTTTTGCGGCCTGCACATCGTATCCCACTTAACAAGACTCCACTTAACTGACTGCAAGTTATCAATTCAAAGAAATTATCATGAGAGAGCATCAAATTCCCTCAGGAAATACAAAGGAGCCGTTGAACAAAACACCTGTAAATAGGGAGAGCCTAGATAACAGACTTCAGAAGAGTCACTCTTGCAATAATAGAAAGCCAATGATGAGTCCAATGATTGACTTTATTGCACAACTTATCAAGCAAATTTTTTCAAGAAGACTTGGGCTGCCTATCAACAATCGACAACCCCATTCCATTCTCTAAGAATGTGACTGAAAGTAACAAATTCCAAGGAAGCACACAGATTAAGAATCTGTTTTATAATTACTGCCAAATGCCAACTGTCATCCTCTAATTGTTACCTCTTCAGCAAAGTCATTGCCACTTGAGAATTAGATTCACAAATGATCCGTCTCCACCCAAGAGTGCAACCACACTCCACAACACATAAAATGGAAAGAGCTTCCATCACATTGTTAGTATACCAACCCTTATAAACATAAAAGATAAACTCAACAGTCCTATAACTATTCCACCCAACACCCCCAATACCAACATGACCAAGATTTCCTCAAGAAGAACCATCTATGTTGATTTTCAACACACCCTAAGGAGGAGGACACTAACGCCCCTGTCTATTTATCTTTCAGAGAGGGTGTCAACATCTATTTCTTATGATTTGGCCAGCACCCTGAGCAACACCCCTCTAAAGAGGAAGGTTGAGATGGGTGCAATATGCAACATCTCCCAGATCCACACTCTTAGTTATGTCACACTTAGCCGAAATAGTTTCTCCCAAAGAATGAAGAATTTTCCACTACAAATGTTGGACAACCAACTTCACATCTTGAAAAATCTTGTGATTCTTAATGTGCCTTTTATCATGAAAAGTGTGCCCGATATAAAATTAGAAATAAGTTATTTCAGGCTTCACCTCAAGAGATATATATTGTAAATGTTGTTGGTTAGATGGTCTAATCACTCAGCTGGGATCCTTTTGCTTAGTGATGAGATATATAAGGTAGATTGATAAGCACTTTAGGTAGATTGTTGATGTTGGGAGCTCAAAGGAAATATTCACAATCGACAACCTCTTGCTACTTATTCAAATTGTTGAAGGCTATTTGAATTAATTGTTACAACATTTTATATTGTCAATGGTAGTATAATTATATAAAGTAATTTAATAGTGTTTATTATATATTAAATAGTAATTTTTTTTTAAGTAAGACAATTTCTTAGATCTTATGTCTATTTTAGTGATTTAAAAAAGATTAGTCTCACTATATTTAGTCGATCAATAGGCATATGACATGTGTCATTTTATAAAGTTACCTTTTTAAATTGAATTTTAAATGTATTTAATTTGGTGTATAATGAAATAAACAACTTATGAAATTAATTATGAGTATCCTTTGGATTTTGGCAAGATTTACTATTAGATCTAATTATTTTTACATAACAATAGAAGAAGTTTGCTAGGGTTTTGAGGCTTGGCTTGGTTTGTGTGTTTCTACTCATGTCACTACATTGTCCTTGTCACTCTTGTGCCATACTTTTGCTAAGAGTAGATCACATTTATTGTGGGCTTCTTTAGTTTCCCTCACCTTGGGTGGTTTTTTCTGCCTTTTAAAATTACTCCCAACCAAAATGGCCTCCAATTCACTTCTAAAGGTGGTGCACGAGTTAACACTCTTTTTCTTAATCTTATTTTGTATGTTCATGATTTTGAGAATGCCTATAAATGGCTTGAAAATTATACCTTGTCAAGTATTTTGTGGATAGAATTCCCTCTTAAGAGCATGCATAGAAATGAGATCAACTCTTCTTTGGTATTTAATGGGGTTCCATATTATGGACGAACCAATATTTCACATATTAGTCGTAAAAAATGGATGTATATTTTTTGTGTGATGTAAATGCAACATCAATATGTCACATTTCGCATGTAAGAACTCAAGATGTCATGGAATAACACAATGCCACTCAAGTTACACAAAACCAATGCACCAATCATTGTGACACAAGTACAAGTCTTAACCATTTCATGTGAAAAAGTCACCATGATGAATATAGTGCATAATCCTATCCTCCCACAAAGGCAAGGATTAGAATGAGAGTGGCATACCACCTCATTTTACAACTTAATCCAAGCCAATCAACATCTAATAGGATGTAGGAATGGTATCTAAACATTACAAATATGTTCAGAAGAGTTAGATCAGTTAGGAGATACAAGCTCTCAACCAATCAAGCCACCAACTAGTTGATTTCTCACAAATTCACACATTCCAAAATGAATGAGTGAATAACTCATAAGATATCTTAAACATCTATAAAATAAGAAGATCTAGGTAGGAAAGGAAAACATGGGAGAGCAAGTTTAATTTAGGAATTCCCCTCCCCCCCCAAATTTTAGGGAATGCTCATTTTTCAAGAGTCACTCTGTATACCAATTAGGTGGCCCAAAATATAAACAATATCACTCTTACTCATACGGCACTAGAAGCACCAAATTAGTTTTTTGGGATGATTGAAAGCTCCTAGTCACACCCATTATCCTGATTAACCCTACACACTATACCTCAACCTTAGAATGTGAGAAACAAGGTCAAGTAAACAAAAGGAAAGAATAGGGATTATACCAGAAAATCCTACTAAAATCTAAACACCAAATAAGGCAAAACTACCTCAATCCTAGTGTTGTCTAGAAAAAAGGATTAAGTTGAGAATTCACTTATGGCTCTATGTTCCAATCAACATGATCATTATCACTAAAAATTGGAAGTTATTTTAAGCCAAGAGGTACTACTAACTACCATATACCCAAATTATTTACATGTGACAATAGTAAACAAGAATGGTCTTAACTCTTACCAAGAGTCAAATGTAAAGTATAAACTAAAGATCTTTCTCCACAACCATAACAATGCTCAATACATAACATATAGTGCATAAGCATTGATATCATACATCAAAAGTGACATGAATACAAAAGTAATTCAACTCCTAACATAATATTTACTACATAACACCATATCATTAATCTATGTGCTCAAAAGATTCAATTCATAAATAAATCATAGCTCTGAGTGCATAAAAAAATCACAAGTAGGTTTTTCCTATACATATTATAATCATGATTGATCCAAACATGCTAAAATCCTTCTAAGACAATAATACAAATATAACTCAAATGATAACATACATAATAATACAATTAAATGAATCTCATTCTAACCACAAATAACTCAAAGTAAAAAGAGGTAGAATCCAATTACATACCATTAGTACTCTTCAATCCAAGATCATAAGATCACACTTTCGCATGTTCTCACCAAAGTATAAAACATAATAAGAATACGACCATATCCAAGGGTGAAGCCGCAATAGTGGTTTACAATTTGAGGGAGGAAGGAAAACTGAGAAAAAATGACCCCATGGAAAAAAAAATGGTCTTAGGGGTTCAAATGAACCTACAAGTTCAACTGAACCCAAAAGGGGTTCACTTGAACTAGGGTTCAAGCAAACCCACTAATTACTGGGCCCACATTTCCCACCGAAAATAACAAAAGGAAATGCATATTGAGGGCGGTTCGCTTGAACTAGGGTTTGAGCGAACCCCCCTTATTCCTCATTCTCCCCTTGAAACACAAAAAAAACCTAAATTTTTACGCTTTGAAACTTGGGTTGAGGATGAAAATGGAGGAGTCTTCACAAACCCAACTGGAATCAGGTAGTCCTTAGAATGAGCTATCCAACGAATATAATTTTAATATGTTCTGGTTTTATTATGTATTTGTTTTTTTAGTTTTATTAAACATAGGTTTTTCATCGAAAATGAAGGTCTTTGTTCTACACATGTGGAAAAATAGAAAATTATAAAAAAAATTTGAAAAATATGAGTGCACCAAATATTGAAGTCCTTGATCCAACCAAAAAAAAAAAGAATTTCAATATATACAAAAAAGTTACACATTATACAATCGCGCTATGTCTTAATTGTAATTAGTTTGACTTCAAAACTTCATTAAAGAAAAAACATTCAATAAAAAACTAACCAAGTGGAAGCACTAGATATTAGAGTTACAAATGGGTGGGTGCATGAAGTTGGTCGCACTTTTGTGGCCAAATGGGAAAAAAATGGGGAAACACACAACGCGCTCGTGTTATAACGCGAGCGCGTTATGTGCTTTTAAAAGAAAAAACAAAGTGAAATGTGTATCATTTGCTTTTCACTGTTTCTCAGCTCTGCCCGTGGCCAAAATCCCTCAATTTTGCGCTCGCGTTCTAGGAGGAAGGACTTCTACAAATTTCATCAAGAATAGTTGGATTTTGTCTGCAAATATGGCGCCACGACGACGAAGAGATGCAGGAGGTAAGTATTGTTTACTATTTGTTTTGAATTTGTTAGTTTGAAATTGATTTTGTTTGTTTTAGGTTAGATTTGATTGTTTTTTTTAAATTTGTAAGAAATCCTGCAAATCCTCAACAAGAAGAGGAGGTAAATCCTCAATAGAAAAATCCTCAACAACAAAATCAACCTCCCCCACCATTCTCTCAATTCCCTCCTGGAACTCAAGAAAATTTGAGGTGTGAAATTGAGAACAATAGAAAACAACTTTAGGATCTTATCAGTAGGTTGAGTGATCCAAATGCTTCAACCACATAAAGAGTGCTTCTAGCAAATTCATTGAAAGACATGTTAAAAATGTAGATGCAATCCACCCAACAAATATCACGGATGGCAAGATGGGAGAGATAGCTAGGGCATATTATCGCGGACATAAATTATCATCAAGCAAGTGAAGATTTAAAATTACTAAAAGGTGATTTGTGCTCTATATTCACTAACCTAAAATGAAATCAAAATCTTACCCTCGATGCAAAGAGGTTTCCTATTCATTGGTGCCACCCACCACCGAGATTAAGAACCGTTTTTATGAAAGATGGTATATGGTCTTTGATTACTTAGCGTGTGCGATAATTGTGATACCCCAATGATATTTTCTTAGGGAAACTATTTAGTGAGTTTGTATTGAGACAAATCCCAAATTATTTTTGATATGAGGGGAGTTCGGAGAGGAATTGGGGGAATTATTTCGAGAGGATAGGCCCGGTGCAATTTGAATCCTGTGACAAGGGACACGACCTCTCTCACTAGAGCGCCTCATGACGGTGTGATACTGTTGTTTAGCGAGAAGGAGAGTGCGACATAGCGACATTCTGGCCGATCACAACTGACCTAGAGTGTCATCCATCACACTAACCCTATTGGTTACAACTCCATCAGGGAGTCTTGGTGAAATTGGCCTTTGAACCCATGTGTGTCAATCTTGCTGAGGGTGACTTGTTGATATGACCCTACAGGCACTCAAGAAGGTGCTACCACCGGGATCCATATGCTACTCGTGGCGTCCGTATGCATCTACGGGGATGGAGAGGATGTCTAACATTTTGCATGATGCATATGACATTGACACTCAGGTAAAATTCAACATGTTCATTGAATTTAATTTATTAAATTTCGATTGTGAAATGCAAGATTAACTAATTTAGTTTTATTATTTTAATAAAATTGCAGGGTCACAGTGTAGAGACTGGATACACCAGTCATCCACCTACTTATTTTTGCAGTACACCTATCGATGGGGTATGTAAATTTAGTAAACAATTATAAATTTATTACATGTGTTAATAGCATTGTTTCACGAATGGTATTTTAATATGTGATTTTGGATGTTGAACAGGGTACTGTTGGAGGTTTCAAGGAAACACCTCTGAGTGCCAGTAGATTTGATCAAACGTTCATGGAGGTAATATAGAATTTAAAGAGAACTTAAGTGATGAATTCTAAGTTTAATAGATTTGTGTGGTTATATTCATATTGTTGACCTTCGTTGCATTACACGGATCATTCAAAATCAAAGCATTACTTCAAATTTGATAACTAATGTCGAAATATATCTGTTTAATACTTGTACTCAAAATTTTGTTCATTAGATCTCATACATTATAAGTCATCACATGGATCGCTATTGTAACTTTTTTGTGATTGAATAATTTGTTGTTTTATTTTCAGATGTTGGTGACAAAGAAACCACCAAACGTTACTAGGGAAATGGATATTGGTGTTTCCTCCACTATACAATCCTCGATGGCTTTGATAGGGGAGGTATGAGGAAAATTACTAAATTTCAATTTGCATTCATTGTTATAGATGAACTAGTTCTAGTGAAAAATCAAACCATTATTGATTCGTAGTTTAATTCCTATTTGGATGGTTTATACAAGGCTTGAGCATGCCTGAGCATTGGCGTGCAAATATTTCCATCAAGGAGAGTGATCGTGAGATGGCCGTAAGTGATTATTTTGTTAAATATATTAATTTTTATAATGTAATTTCTATTTATTAATGTCTTTACTTCTTATTGTAACAATTGAAACTTCACCAGAAGCTAAACACTAGGAGGAACAGCAGGAGCACTCCTCGAGCACAACAGAAACGGGTGACAGACTTATCGCCATCGGATTGCCCAGCAAAGGGAAAGAAAATTGTATTTGAACCAAAGCATGGAGAGAAATGAATTTTGAATGCATAGAGCCCTTTGTTGTATGCCTACATGACAATTTTGTACATATTTTATATTGGATATATTTGACATTGAATGCCTATATGGCATTCTCGTAAGCCTATATGGCTATTTTATAACTATATTTTATACTTATATCGACATATATTGATGTATGTGTACATGGCTATTTGCTTAATACAAATATTTTTATCGATGGTGTCCATATTTGCAAATTATAAATTCATGGTTCAATAGATATGAGTTATGTGTATTCAAGTGTATACTTTACAACTTACGCTTTATATATTTTTTGACTTACGTGTGAACATCGAAAAGTGTGAAAAACTTTTGTGTTTGGAAGTCAAATGTAAGCCAATTTGTAATTCGATTCTTGCATACTTTCGATCTTATAGGACTTATTAAGTTCCTAGCACATATTATTGAATATTTCTCATTTTGGTGCAAAGCCAATTCATTTTTGAACCCTCATAGCAAAGAGATTCACAATAAGACTTTAGCATTGGAACACTACTCCATACTTCTCTTGTCTAGACCATAAAGGATTGAAAATTCTTAATCTGATGCAATGATAGTCGTGAGATGAGAATTTATATAACCATGCCTATTTTGAAACTTCACATCTAATACTGCATCAACAAGAACTTAAGAAGTGTTGCATAAGAGTGTAGGTTTGATAGGCCTTCTCTTCCCTAAGGTAGGAGAGCCTACATCTTGAATTTTGAAATTTTTTTTAAGAAGCAAACATTTTACTTAAAAGCTTCAAACCTAGATGACATATTTGGCTAAGTCTATCTTGAAAATTATCAATGCATTCAAACTCTAAAGGAGATTCTCCCTGAAAAGCAAACTTTACCCTTTTTCCCAAGGAAAGAAATTGCAACAAGTTGCATGTGATTTATCTTATTTCTTTCTCACAGTTCCTAGTCAATCATTCATGGCTCAGGATAGTTCCATTCCAAGGCAAGGACACCCAAAAAATCACTGAGATTCTTCTATGATCTGCAAGAAAAAGGTTTTGGCTCTTTCACAATGTAAATAATTATGTAACACTATTTTCTTGTTTGCCTTCCACACAGAAAAATGTTCACACTTTTCAGATTGATCAATGATCAATAATGGCTAATTGTAAACACTTGACATTTTTATGTTTGAAATTTAATTTATAATTTTGTATCATGACATTCGAGTATCACTAATATTTTAATATTTGACTATGAAAGTGGTGGTGTATTTTTGCTATGTTATTTGACTATTAATATGGTGGTGTATTTTGAACTTGATTACTATTACAAATATGTATATGTTTCTAATTTTTATATGTTTTTGTATGACCAAACCCAAAACGAACCCAACCCCAAAAAAAAAATTTCCCGAACCCAATCCCAAACCCAAAACTGAACCGGTAACTTAGTAAAAAATAGATTTTTGTAGTTTATATTCATAACGTTGATTACATTGCATTGCACATCTTTCAAACTAAAAGCATTGCTTCACGTTTCATAACTAATAACTAGATCTTGATAGATGACAAAATTTTAATTACAATATA
>VDFB02332291.1:0-37245 GCA_007258455.2 Sequoia sempervirens
TGTTCTCAAGGATCTTGTATGTTATGTGCTAAATCTATCATAATCCCTTAAATGCTTATGAATTTGACTCCCCCAATGGATATATGGCACTGATCTGAGTTGTACTAATTCATATGGTTTAGTATTTGTTTGTCTTTACCTAGAGCTTGCTTCAAATTGCAAATCAACAACTATCTTATACTTTGAAATGTGTTGTAGTTATCTCATGCTCGAAATAGTTGATATTATTGATGAACAACCAATTCTATTCGGTATTATCCTATTTTGTTGAGCTATTAAATGAGATTATCTGTTGTTGTTAATGTCATTTATGATAATGATGTAGAGTTTATAAATGCATTAAGGGATCACCCTCCCAGGTCTTATAGATCCCAAAGTGTAGGTGGTCTTTAAAATCCTTGTCAGTTGGTCCAGGTCCTTTGAGATGCAATTCCATAGGTAGATTAGAAGACCAACCTAGTTATAGTAAAAAAAACCAATAGCTTAAGTTGCATTGTCCAAAGAGCCATTGTGTGTTGTGAAGTCTGTAAGTCATTTTACATGGGTTTTTAGTATAAATCTTTTCTCCACAATATTGAATAGCAAACAATGCAACTTAAATTTCCAATTAAGTCTGTGGAGCTACATACATTTTAGACAGATCATTGCATCATATAATTGTTGGCATAGCATACTCAAAATATGTGTTTCCTTCGAGAGCTAGGTTTGAATAATTCATTTGGAAAGTTGCAAGGATTGACACATTTGTCGATGTTTATAGAGCTCTATTACAATTTCCCTGGTTGTCTATATCTAAACATGTGTTGGGGGTGGTTGACTTGGTAGCCTTGATATGTGGAAGCTGAGTGCTAAGTTTTTTTTCACATGAGGGACAATATTCAATATTGCAATATGGGAAAGTATACTTTGATGAAGTTATGCATATATACACTTTGTGCATCTTTGTTGTTATACACATTTTGTACTATTAGCCCCTTTGTATCCCTATTGAAAATAGAATGCATATGCATAAATACATTTGCAAATAGTTTTTCATATACAAATGTCTTTGGTGGCTTTTAATGGAATATCTGTAAGATATTCACAATGGTAAAATGGCTATTCTGACAATGCAACTCAATCAATATATTTTCTTCCATATTCTGGAACACATATTGATTATGCCACAATGCATATTCTGGCAATGCAACTGAATCAAAATATTTTCTTGCATATTTTGGAGTATACTTTCCCACACTGCAATATTCAATATCACATTTTCTTCCTACAAGCATGAGGTTGATGCATAGAGGCTTCATGAAACAATTGATGTCATTAAGGAGAAGGGTGCCAACAACATGGAATGTTTCATGTTCAACCTCTATGCATCAAGCTCATCAATTGCTTTTTTTGGCTTTGGGGTTTGGCTAGATCCCATGAGGCTTCATGGTGTCAATATGGTAGGGAGGAGAATGACCATTAGTTTTGTGGCTTTTCCTTTCACTGTCATACATTGGTTGCTACAAATACACAACATATTCAATTCTGTCGTGTACATTTCTCCATAGTAGTAGATAGGCTTGTCATTGCATGTTTGTAATAGTGTAAAAGCTCTAACTACATTCTATTTATATAGAAGGTAAGCCTATATATCCTTTATTGCATTCCTTATTTCACAAGTGCATGTCAAATTGTTTTTAATAAATGATATAAGTACATATATTTTTAAAAATGTATAGCATTGATTCCAACTAAAGAAACTTATCAGGTTAGTGATACCAGATTTCCACAACTTATTGTGGTTCAAAATTCTTATTTTTTGATATTTTATTATGTTTTGGTTTTGTGGGTGGGAAATCTATGTTCTTCCTTGGCCATTTCCTGAAAGCCCATGAGGTTGCATGGCCCAATACTACAAGGTGGAGAGCAAACCTTCTTTCTTTCTGTTTAGACTATGTTTGCTTGCAGCTACAAGGTATGCATAGCTCCTATCTAGCACTTCTATTTTGCAAATATGCATGTTATTTCTTCCTATCTTTCCATATATATATTTACACATTCAGTCAGACTCCATCTTTTTTATTTTAATATGGTGACATCTCTTTTTTTAGAACTATGCATGTAATCCTTTGTCATAAATCATACAACTATAGATATTTTTTTAAAAATGTATACGAATTATTTCAACTAAAGAAAATTCTCAAGTTAATGCTTTGAGCTTTCAACAATGCATAATGCTTAAGATATGTCATCGGAAAAGTATGCTCTGAGTTGGGGATTCCATGACAGGCTAGGTCACTGCATCACCGAGTATGGTGGGGTGGATATCATGCTGCCTTTTCTTCTATTCATAATACAGCCAGGTGCACACACAAGGTATGCCTACATCTTATCTAACACTTCCCTTTCATAAATATGAATGTAATATATTCGTGTGTTCCCATCTGTACATTTGCACATTCATTGGCATCCTATGCTTTTGATTTTAATATGGTGTTGACGTGTATGCATGGAGAAATTGCAAATATATAGACATGTAGAGTGTTTGTTATTTGTTAGAAATTTCCAATAGGATTTCCATCACCTGAGCCGTGAACAATATTTTTGTATGTTTAACCTCAGAGATAGAAACATACAACAAGAAGATATTAAGTACTATAGAGAAATAGGGAAATTGTAACACACCTCTTAGTAAAACATGCATACATGTATTTATGCATATATACATATTTATATACACATTTATATATATGTGTGTGTGTATGTGTATGTGTATATGTTGCATGATACTATTTTCCCATCATCTGTTCATGTATGTATGTATATATGCATAAATTTAATAGCATGGAGAAATTTTAAAATTACATTTACTTCACCTACCGACATTGTGCAATGGTAGGACCCATTGGTCCTCATAGAAACAAACACTTGCCATTCCATTTCCCCGTATTGAGGACACCATTCTCCATTATCACCAACCCATGTAATTAATAAGGTCCGCATTTCCACAAAAAAAAATTGGTAGATTAATTCTATGGCATCTTCTACCACAACACAAGCCTGTGAAATAGAGAAATCCAGAAATTGTAAAAGAGGTATTAGAATAGCACTCAACAAAAAAAAAATACTAACCCTATCCATATTATTTTGACGAAAGAAAGAAGATTTCACTACAGTCTCTCCACTCCCAAAGACAGATAATCTCTTCCAACTCTCAAAAATTGGTATAACGCAAAAGATAGAAACATAAAACAAGAAGATGTTAACAATACATTAATCATCTATGCAAAGCACCCATGTAAAAATTAGTATTACCCCACAAGCTTCATTGAAAATTTGAGCTACATCATCACAAATAAAAAAGGAAGGATAAAGAGTGAGTATACAGGTAAAATTAATATATACAATGTGAGCCTGAAAATAGGCAATAATTTATACAATTAGATAAACAAAGTTGTTTATTGACAATCATCTGCTACAAAACTAGCACCACAATTGCTCTTTGCACATTCCAACTTAATCAGGGTATACTTTCCCAGACTGCTACATTCAATATCGCATTTACTTCATCCATTTGCATTTACTTCATCTGCCTCCATTGTATACAATCCAAAGCATGTAATTAGCAACGCCCATGTATAAACCCAAAGATGCACAACCATAACTATAAACATAAAAGAAGGGCACCAAAAATTACTAACCCCAACCATATTTTTTTGATGATAGAAAGAATATTTTATTGGAACTTCCCTAAAGTGGCATTAAATAGAGCTCATAAACCTAATTTGTGGCAATAATATATGCCTAAAAAGCAACACTCCATACACTTAATTTAAAATTCACCCTACATCAGTTGGCTTTAAATATTATAGACAAATAGAGAAATTGTAAAAGAGGTTTTAGAATAACACTCAACAGCCAAAAATTACTAACCCTAACCATAATTTTTTGACAAATCAAAGAAGCTTTACTGGTATTTCTCCACACTCTTATTCACAGTTGGGCTGACAAAAATCTTGTTGGGAACTTCTAACAAATAATTAAATAGATACGAAGACACCCTACAAATAATATGGCTTTACACTCATGAAACTAACTTCGTATATATACATGTCTCTATACATGTGTGTATATGTATAGATATATATATATATATATATATATGTCAACATCTATATATGTATGTATATGCATATATGCATTCAATATCACACTTAGTTCATTCGTTGCATTTACTTCATCCACCTCCACCGTAAAACACCCACATAATGCATTAACCATCAGCCGAGCAATCACTTACCATTCACCTTCCGCCTTTCGAAGAGACCACCTCCACTGCCACCAACCCACATATTTGCAAAGGTCCATGTCAAACACATATGATTCACCTCCCCAAAAATGACAACAACATTCTCCACCACCACCAACCCACGTAATTGCGAACACCCATGTCGCCACAAATAAAAAATAATGGTTCACTCCTCACTGGTCAGCGACACCCCAATGCCGGCAAACCCTTTCCACGACTAGGCTAGCAAGAACCCTGGTGGATACTTCAAACAAGTATATATATATATATATATATATATATATGTGTGTGTGTGTGTGTGTGTGTGTGTGTGTGTGTGTGTGTGTATACACACACACACACACTTTCTATTCAAAACCCATGTCCAGGACATACATACATACATATATATATATATATATGTATATATATATCTATATATATATGTAAAATAATATGTACGACATGGGTTTTGAATAAATGATTTATTTATTGAAATTTCATACTTACGATTCTCTGCTTTATTCTTTTGAATAGTCATATGGTGATAGGTACTTGACACCAATGCTACATAGAGATAACTACAAGTGATAAGCTTGAAGAAGGGGAAAAATTATGTTTTGTAGGTATATGTATATGTAAATTTATATATATATATATATATATATATATATATATATATATATATATATACTATATATATATATATATATATATATATATATATATATATATATGTATATTTTTATGTGTATGTATATTTATATGTATATGTACATGTATGTATATGTATATATGTGTGTATGTGTATGTATATATATAAGTATATGTATGTATATGTATAGTTTTATGTATGTGTATGTGTATATCTATATGTAAAATGTTGATGTATACAATCATCTATTCACCATTTTACTATTTTCACCTTCCTCTATATTGCTTTTAGAAATATATACTCTTTGTGTTGACATGCATCCTCTCATTACACAATGTCGATGGATGAAGTAAATGCAATATTGAATGCTGGCATGTGGGAGAGTGTAGTTTGATGAGGTTCTATTGTCAGAATAACCATTGTGCTGTTGGTTTGATAATAGGCTACTGGTAAATTTGTTGCATTTCACTCCATTTTAAACCAGCTTGGAGGGTTCTCAAACTCTTGAGCTGCGGAATCGGTAAATCATTTTGCATGGGTAGTTTACATAAATGATTAATATATTGTTTATCTCTTTCATTCTCTCCCATATTGATTAAATTACATTGTTGCAAGAGCGTTTTTCAACACATAAAACAACTAAACACAAACTCTATACTATGCACCACATTTGTCATTGTTTTCTTCAGTTAGGTTGCTTGTCTTCTATCAAACAATTGAATGTGGCTTTCCCACCATCTATCACTTGTGATCCCTAAATGTTTTTCTAATAGTTGTTTTACAATTTCTCTATTTTCTATTGTCACGTAATATATGGTAAGAGTCTTCGATATTTTCCCTGGACCGTACCTGCTTTTCTTACTCAAGTAGGTTGGATTTTTCCTTTGTGTAGACATTTCAAAAAAAACAAATAAGAAGGTATATATATACATATGTACACATGTATATATTTATCTATATATACAACAATATATCTTAATGATAACATATTCCATCCAAAAAGATTAAGCACATTAAAGATTACAAAATTTTAAAGATTAAAAACAATCCTTGCTAGAAGAACAATAGACTACTTTGTTAGAGGTAGCTTCAAATGGATGAGTGGAAAACAACATCATGAAATGTTATTGATAGTTAAACAGATGAACGCATAACAATATCATGAAACATGTTAATAGAAGACAATTGCTAGCCTCTGTTATTTTATATGTATATTATTTTGTTTAGATTCCTGTAGAAATATAAAGATGCATCTAAGAAAATCAGTGTATTCTACACTTTCTATTTCAAATTCTTGCATGCTTCTATAGCTCAATTCAATGCAGCTCATCCCTGTTGGATAGAATCAAGATTGTATGTAAGTATGATACTTTCTCATTATCAATAGATAGCTTTGTTTATCTAATTGTAGAAATTATTCACTATTTTCATGCTCACATTGTATATATTAATTTTACCCCTATACTCACTTTTTATCCTTCCTTTTTTATTTCCCTTGGTTGTGCACTAACATATCTTTGTTTTTTGTTTGCAGGAACTATGTTTAAGCATGCAAAGGTATTTGAAAACCAAGTTACACTTTTGGTTTCAACTCCTCACACCAAAGAGAACACAACAATATCAAATAATGTATATGGAAACAATAGAGTTTTCCAAGATTCCTATTGTACAATGTATAATGAAACTCCAAAACATCTCTCCTAGACATTTCATACTTCTCTTGCTCGGGGGTTTGGCTAGAGCCCGTGTAGCTCCATGATGCCAATATGGCACTGGGGTTGAAAAAAAGCATGGGTTTTGTGGTTTCCCCTTTCAAATCATTTATTTGTTGTTACATACATATATGTATATGAACAAATTATTCTATACATTCACTATTATGTTTTCATACTTTCTCATTCTCAATAGACAGCCTTGGTTAACTAATTGCAAAAATTATTCACTATTTTTAGGCTCACATTGTATATATTAATTTTACCCCTATACTTGCTCTTTATTCTTCCTTTTTTATTTCCCTTGGTTGTCCACTAACATAGCTTTCTATTATGTTTGCAGGAACTAGCTTTAAGCATGGAAACAGATGTGAAAACCAAGTGAAGACAACAATATCATATATTATATATGCAAACAATAGAGTTTCCCAAGATTCCTATTGTACGATGTACGATGAAACACCACAAAATCGCTCGCAGATGTTTCATACTTCTCTTGCTCGGGGGTTTGGCTAGAGTCCATGCGGCTCCATGATGCCAATATGGTAAGGTGGAAAATGAGCACAAGTCTTCTCGTTTCCCATTTCAAATCATTCATTTCTTTGTTACATACATATATATGTATATGCACAAACTCTTCTATAGATTTACTATTCTGTTTCCTATAAGGAAGACAAACAAGCATGGGTTTTGTAGTTCTACATTTAACACAATACATTTTTTCTTACCTATATACATATATATACGTCTACACAAATTGTTTTATACATTTGGTGAAATCTTTATGATGTTCCCTCCAAACAATGTGTACCTTCTAATTCAATTAAAATACCTTCACAAAGTATGCATGTCGTTCGAATCCCTAAATTACTGAGTTGATACTACTTGCAACATCTTCACTTTTTGCAATACCCATTTTTGATGACCATTATAACTAAACTAATGGAATCACTTTTACAAAAGACATAACTATACTAATCGAATCACTTTGTCAAAATCATACTTGTTAATTTGATCTTAGGAAGATAGCACATAATGTACAATTTCCTAGCCACTTTGTAACTAGTAAATCTCATTCTGGAACACAAAACATTTTCCAATTTTAATGAATCAAACAATTGATTTACCTATACAAAAACATCAAATATACACAGTATTAACACAAAATACATAATAGATTAAATTTTGGACAAAAAATATTATTATTAAGAAAACTAATACTTTACAAATTTCAATTGTATTTAATTGAGAAAATGTGATTTATAAATGAAAATTTTTATTTAAAAATCATTTTCCTAATATTACTTATTAAAATCATTGATAATTAATTAATTGACATTACAAGTAATTGAGATATTGTAATAAAGGAAAACATCCTATGGTTCTATTTTACATTTTCAGAATTAGCTTCCAACTACAAATAACTGATATGGAAGAGCAAGAAAACAATCTCCTGATGTAAGCAAATACTTTTTAATCTTTTGTGCACTATAACATAGAGTTTACAACAGCGTATAATACTCGAAATAAATGTAGAGATGTAAAACAATTTCTACATAAGCCATATTCATATTATCCATCTAATTATGCCTTCCAAATATCTTTCTTTATTTAATATACTCTACGGATTTTAATCTTGATTAACTCCTATGTCAAAATATTTAACCCCAATACCTTAAGTTTTGGACAAAAAATATTATTATTAACAAAACTAGTAATTTACAAATTGAAATTGTATTCAATGCAGAAAATGTGATTTAATATGAAATTTTTTATTAAAAAATAATTCTCTTACTATTATTTATTAAAATCATTGATAATTAATTAATTGAGATTGGAAGTAATGGATACATTATAAATAATGAATTTTACATTTCTGCAAGCAACTTCCACCTATAAATTATTGATATTGAAATGCAAAAAAAATCTCCTAGTATACACAAATGCTTTTTAATCTTTGTTGCATTGCTCGTCGCTTAACAATTAACAAGTGCAAATGTTCTACAATGCTCATAAAAAATGTAGACATGATATCTTTTACTGCATACATAGCTTTCCTTGCCTTTCAAATTCACTTCTCGATCTACCTTTCACAATGGACCCCTATCGACTGATCGTTGCATGTTGTGCATGTAATGGCTAGTTTCTATATGTGTATCAAATTTTTTTTAATATTGTAATATTGAATATTATTATGCAGAAGATCATCCTTTCCTTTTAGAATGATTAGCCTCAACTTATATGAGATGTTTATTAATACTCAAAAAAATTATTCTTATCTTATTCTTATATTTCTTATTATCTTAATCTTAAGTGATTTTTTTTTCTCTTTTTTTCTATGATTGAAAGTCCAAAAATATCTATTATTGGATTCTTTTCAATTGAACCAAAAAAAGCTTATTTTTATTAATTTTTATTACTTTAAAAATTAATAGTTGATTATTTTTAAGATTTTGACTTGTCATATTTCTTCATGATTTATACATAATGTTGAATCTTGAATACATTTTTTTTTAATATCACTTTTTAAAAATATTTATGAATTTTTTTAAAAAACTTGAGATATATATATAAAGTTTATATAAAGAATTATAATTTTTTTATTTTTTTGAATAACCAAAGTCCACTACTTACTAACATATATAAACTTGCTTGAACCTTGAAAGGGATCCCACTGTGGATGTTTTGGGTTTAGCTAGGAATAATGTTGCTGACCATTTCAGAATTTTGAAATGGATCTTTCATGAAATCAATGAGCTAAAAATTAAAAAATGGGCCCTTCAAAGTAAACTGAAAGAAATGGGAGCCAAAGTTACAGCGCTTGGCAAGAAAGAGGCTGAGCAAAAAGATCATGGTGCAAGTAAAGAAACCCAGAACCAAGCGGGCATGGACAGAAGGGTTGAAATTGAGTTGGATAAAATGAAAAATACTATTAAAATTATATTCGAGTAGAACAATAGGATGGCAAGACACAATGCCATCATCATCAATGCCATGACTAAAAAATTGGACAAAGCTCAACAGGCGTCTTTGGTGGTTGATTTGGAAGAGGTCAATGATAAAAACTAGGATGAGGATGTTGGTATTTCAAAGAGAACCAGGGCTAATTTGAAGAAGAAGGCTTCTCTTACACCACAGATGATTCAAACCTTCAAGAAGGGTGTTCAGGACATGCATAACTTGGAGGCTGAGATCGAGTCTATTCTGAAGACTCTGGATTAGTTGTGGCTAGTCTTTTTGTTGCCATTTCGGCTGGCTTTTTGTTTGACCCTCCTAGTCTTTTGTGAGTGGCTGCTGCTTTATCCGTTTTTTTCCTTCAGTGCAACCTGTTTTTTCTGTTGGACTTTTTAGTCCTTTCTCTTTTGTTGTAAACTTGGTGGTTTTAGGTCCCTGTAAAATCCATTTTTTCCTTTATCAAAAACATATACAACAAAATTGCTTCATCCCTTATTGTATTGTAGCTTAAAATGATTTCAAACTTTCCAGAATAAAATCTATTACTTCCTGAACGTAGGACAGTGAATAAAATCTATGACCTTCGATAAAGAGAATACCACACATTCTAAGAGGTCGCCCGATATTGACAAGGACAATGAATAGTTTGCTGATTCAAGTATTGGTGATATAGGGTAGACTAGTAAAGGCATGAAAAATTAATCAAAGAACCAGTCATAATAAAATGATTCAGAAATAGGGGAAGAGCTCTTTAAGCATTGAACCTGAAGATTGGATGAGAGACAATGAAGATGCAGCTATAATTGAACAAAACTTTCTTGATATGTATATTGATCTTGAAGGAACGCCATAATCTTAATTAATTTACCCTTTTTTATTATAAGTCGCTGATTTTGATTGAGTAGACCTCGAGTAAACTTTGAAGATCCGAGGTCTGAACAGAGGTTTCATGCTTGGCCTTTTCACCTTTACAATGTAACATTTTGATTAGCTATGTGCAATATTTAGAAAAGACAAATACATGAAAATTGTGACAAATGTTTCCCATATATTTACAAAAGAAGATCAATTTAATCTAGATCTTTGAAACAGTATTGATATATACATATATGTTCTCGATTTTTACATTGGAGGCCCCCAGCTGTTTAAAAGCCCAAGTTGACGACCTCTTTAAGATTTCCTTGGGAGTAAATGGGTGATCAATGGCAAGAAAGGGTGTTCAAGAGCGCAACTCTGGTAGAGATAAGAAACTTGAACAGCTGGTTGATTTTGTGCTCAAACAGGGGAAGAGTTGTCTCCAACTCATGGAGTGCTACGGTGGTGGGCGAGAGACAAAGAGGAAGGTGCATCTTGGAGTTGGAGTTTAGAACATTGTTGAGGTTTCCCAGTGCAATATCTGCTGCCTTTAACTCATGCAACAACCTTGATGATGATGACCTCTTTCCCATTTCGACTGCATCCCTCAGCTTGTGTTGCAGAGGAGTGAACTGGGGAGGAAGAGGAAGAGCTGGAATCCTCATGTGGGATGTCTTGAAGGAAAGAGCAGTGACAAGGGCAGAACAGACCATGATGATGATTCCCTTGGAATGGTTCATGTTGATGGCAGCTCCTTCCACTCCTGCTCTATCCTCGCGGTTAAGCTTTTCCGCCATTCGCCTCAAATTCGACATGCATTTCTCCAGCTGCGTATGTGTGTCATTCTTCTTTTTCTGCCAAGAGGCAAGGGAGGTGCGAGCTCTCTGAATGGCATGGGAAGAGGGAGTGAGAGCAGGGCCAAGGCCGCGAATGGCTATCTGCACACAAGCGTGCTGCTTCCTGATTTCTGAGATGGTGTCCCTCAAGATATTACACACCTCAAGCAGAAGAAGTATATCATCCAGATGTGCATTCATCCAGTTGCTCTCTATGCTATTTATGTGTATCTTTATGTTTGACAGATTGGAACAGCAATTCATCGCTGCCTCCACTGTTTGGGCAAGCCAATCTCCTCGAAAACACGAGGAAGAAGAATAGCAGTCCTCCAATCTTTCCAGCTCAGCTACAAGTGTTTCTGTGAGAATTGGATCCCCATGCATTCTAGAGGGCATGCTCTTTGACCGATTATACTTGTGAGGAGAGTACAGGGCCATAGCTATCCCGAGAGAGGAGAGACGAGAGAGAGAAGGTATTGTAATGCTCATACTCATTCTATTGTGTATTGCTCCTTGTGATGACGCTGATGCTTGCTTGGCGTCGCTGCCTGCCTATTAACATGATTTATGCAACCCACCATGACGGGGCACCGCAGGAGGCACAAAGAGAGAATCGCGGCCATAAGCATCTGCTTTCTGAAAAACAATACGTGGGGAAAAACAATACGTGGTGTCCCCCAGTACCACATTCGCTGAGCTACTGCCACGTGTGGGTCCCTATTTCGATGTGGTGTACGTGTAATGATATGCAATCCCACGTTCTGCGCCCCCTTTCGTTTCTCGCACATGCTTTGCATCTCCCAAAGCGCCATGTAATCAAAAGTTGTAATGTGAAATGTGAATGTTGTAAGTTCGAAAAGGGAATCTCGTAAAATATGCCTCAGCTGACAGCAACTGCTTCACATAAACGTGGAACTTAAAACGCATTTTAATGAATTATTTTGATATGCCAGGTTTTGTCGGTCGTTTCAATAGGCAATTAATGTTTCCAAATATCATATTCGTCTGCAAGAGTGCTGCGCAGTCTGCACGAGCTAGCAAAGAAACATGTAAATCAAAAATGAAAAAACTATAACTAGCAACCGCACCGTGGCGTGCAGTGGGTACGCCGAACCGAAGAGGTGTGGAAGGTCAACTAAAGAAAATTTTGGTCAATTTTCTTTCATACATTTGTGAATTACATGATAGGCAGTTTAGAAAATGTTGTTGTTTGGAAATGGCAGCTTCAAATTAATTATGCATTTACTTATAAGGATCCCATCATGACATTAACAAAATTTCTGAATTAGAAAAATATTCAAACTTCATTATCAATAAGTTTATGTTATGTTTGCAATAGGGAAGAGGGAGAGAGAATGAGAGATAGGATAGAAAGAGAGAGATAGAGGGGGAAGAGTGAGAAAGAGACAAAGAGAGAGACAAGAGGGGGCGGGGAGTAAGGAGATGGAGATGGAGATGGAGAAGAAGAGGGATATGGAGAGGAGAGGGAGAGATAAAGAGATATGAGAGAGCAATAGATAGAGATGGAAGATAAATATATAGAGAGGGGGAGAGATGGAGATAATGAGAGAGGAGAGATAGAAAGATAGAGACGAGGTGATATATAGAGAGAGGTAGAGAGAGGAGGATATAGGGATAGAGAGAGATGAAGAGATGGAGAGATAGAGATAGAGGGAGAGATGGAAGAAGAAATATGGGGAGATAGAGATACAAATGCAAAGAGATTTATATACAAAGGTATAGTGAGAGAGAGAGAGAGAGGACATGTCTAGAGATAGACGGATAGAAAGGAAGATAGTTTGGTAAAGATTAAGATTGAAACATAGATTTTTGGGAACCTAAATGCTTGCTTTTGCACTTCTAAGGTTTTTCACCTAAAAGGAGAGAGATTTAGGTCCAAAAATGCTTATGTAACACTCAAATTAGGATGTGTACAATGTGATATGATGTAAATAAAGTCAACTAAATGTGATTGACTAATTAGAATGAACTAAAATGAATGCAAAAGTGCAATTTAAGCTATGTTTGAAAACAAATTTGATATGCAAACAACTATGTAAATGAAAAAATTATGCAGAAGAGAGAGTACATGGATGAATCTGAGTGCACTTAGATGAAGTGTGAACTTTCTGGAGTGTTCAGAATGCTGATGAAATTTATTAATTTTTCACAGTGCGACTCATTCGCCCAAGGTGGCGAATCAATCCTCCTACTGATGAAAAATTGTTGGGAGTTGATTTCTATCTTTCGAGATTTGAAATCTAACAAAACTCAAATTTCTAGTCCTAAGGTGGGACTCATTCACCATAGCTGGCAAATCAATCCTCTCCCAAATTTCTCAAAAACTAGGAGACAACTCTACAACACCAGATCTGAGAATGTTTGCTTGTCGGGTTATCAAAGTCAAATCTACAGAAAATGGACAAATAAGTCTCTCCAAGCTTGAATTTGACTTATGTTGACTTGAAGCACCTAGTTGACATGAAAATCAATCTCCAACACCTAATAACTCATCAAATCTGCAAACAAAAGGCTGCAAATACACAAGCAAAAGGGAAAAATGATTAGGGTTAGTGAATAGGGGTTTGTCTTGGTCAAAGCCCACTTTTGGTAATTAAACCCTTGAAAAGATAATGAAATGCAAGAGAAAGATAAAGTAATAACATGCAAATGATATCAACTCACCTAACTCTTGATCTTGTAATTTTGAAGTAATGTCAATGGCAGGTTCAAAGTGCTTAAAATGTGCTTTAATTGATGATGTAAAATTGCTTGATTGCTTGAATGTATAGGTGGATAAGTGAACTTGATGAATTGGGGTTAAAATGAGATGAAAATGACTTATTTATACAATTATTGTGCCTTACTATCTATTCATACCTCATCACAGGCCGACATCAAGTAATTTTGAATAAAATCCCCAAAGAAAATTTGAAATATTTTGAATTTGGGCCAAGGGGGACTCATTCGCCACCCATGGCGAATGGGTTCCACCTAGGACCTAAAAACAAGTGTCAAGAATAATATTGTATTTAATGTTGTCTGTCAGGATAATATGCAAAAATACACTTAATTAAGTCATATGAGGGCATAAAAAGACAAAATAAAGCATGAGAAAGGTGTAAATAGTGATGATGTGCCTAGAAAAGCATGAAGGCTTGTTACAAGACTTTACTACACTTTAATATAGGACCTATTGATGAGTAAGAAGGTGATTTTTAGGTAAATTGTATTAAATAGAGTCTAGAAGAATGTAGAAATGTCTTACAACACTTCACAACAACTTCAAAAAATATCGTTCTTTGAGCATGTTCAAGCCACGATACAACATAAAATCAAAGCAACATAGTTCGAACACCATGAAACAAGACCTAAAGGCCATGAAAATGACAAGGGGCCATTTTCCTATGACACATTTAGCCACCACTTTAGTGAGAGGATGAACCTACTTCAAACTCACACTAAAGTAGCCATGAACATTGAGGGGAGGGTTGAAATGTACTTACGTTAGAAAGATGGAATACAACGATCAAGAGGGATGAGCAAGCCTCGAGTTTGAAGATCCCATGGAAAACTAGGCATAAGGACAAAGGAACACACAACTGTTGAAATGAATTGAATGAAGCTTTGATCATCAATCCAACTAGTTGTGAAAAGAGATCTAGGTTGATTGTTTGAAAAAGAGAAAATGTGTACTCACTCTAGGGCCACGGAACTAGTTGTCTGTAGGGTGAGAAGGACCAACTATATACTCACTCTAGGGCCACAGAACTAATTGTCCATGGGGTGAGAAAGCCCAAAAAGTAAGATACATATGCTACTTGGTATGCACTCACAAACACAAAAGTGGCTATGGAGAAAAGTCATGCCACTAGTTGGGTTTCCCGCTCAACCATGCTAAAGCTATACCCATTCGATAACTCTAACAAGGTGCCACAAAGCAAAATGAAATGTAAATGTTAAGCTTTAAACAATACGACACTACAAGAATGCAAGTTGTGTTATGCAAGGTGGCCAAGAAATGCAACAATGTAAAATGCAAAAATGTAATGTGAAAGATTGTTCAAAGGTGTCTTGTTCAGTTTATGCAAGGTTAGTTACTTAGGGAACATTGTGTCTAATGTCTCCAAGAGAGGACCAATCAAAGAATAGTATATTTAGAACTTAGGAGATGTAGTGTGTCACATCAAACCACCAAGAGGAATGCAATATGCTTAGGAAGATCACACTTATGGACATCACACCCAGTGTCATCCACAAAGTGACAAACACATCACGTAAATGACAAGGCTACACTAAGAAGCATGAATGTACAATGAAATAATGGTAATGTATGCCCCCCACTTTAAAGGAATTGCTATACATTGTTCTATGAGCAATTACTTGAAAGTAGAGAAGAAAAGAAAATGCGAAAGGAAAACAAGACATGAGAGCCAACTTGGAAAGCTCTATGCCAAGTCATATGTTTTACGGCTAGGCTGCATCATGTCAAGGAAAAATGAAAAACAAAGAAAGGGAATTTCCCCCCAGAAAAGAAAGTACACCAAACACATAAAGGATCTATGGATTTGGGGTCAGTATGCTTGTTATTGCAATGCTTTTATGAGAGCACGAAATTGTCATCATTCCCCAAATACACATAGAACTAGAAGAATGACACAAAGAGAGCGAAAACAAAGGAGAAACAAAGTCCATTTTGAGTCAACATGGAAGATACATTACAGTCTCGACTCCTTGCATCATCCCTAAAAGGAAAACACAAGCAAAATGAAAACAAAAAGGCGAAGGAAAATGAAAAGGATTTTGGGTCAACATGAAGGAGACATTTTGGTCTCAATGCCTTACATCATCCCCAAAAGAAAAAACACAAGAAAAGACAAAGGAAACAAAGGAAAAAAGACCATTTGGGTCAACATGGAAAAGACATAGGATTTCTTTATGCTTTGCGTCATCCCCAAAATGAAAACAAAAAACAAAAATGAAAAAGACAAGAACCATTTGGGTCAACATGGAAGAGACATAGGGCGTCTCTACACTTTGTGTCATCCCCAAAAGGAAAACATAAAACAAAGCATGACAAATAGAAGAATAAAGGTACGAATAGAAGAAGTGGACAAAGAGGGAAAACATCAAATGCATGATACGGGGGAACACGATACATACATGAAAAAGAAAAAAAAAAAGAAAGATAAAAAGATAGCTAGGAAAATGCAAGTCAACCATCTAACAAGTCATTTTCCTCCCAATCATGTTCAATGTAACGCAAGTGTAGTTGACTATCCAAAGGAATAATTGCAAGTGCCGAACGAGGAGTCGTACTAGGTTCTTCTCTTGCTGGAGAGGATGTATCTTTTAAGCTAATTGTGTACTTCTTCATCTATTTTAACGATTGTCACATCATCATCATCATCATCAATATTAATAACGATGGGAGGACGAAGGGTGATTTATAAGGATGGATGTATCAAGAGTGTTGGTTGTTGGATGGGTTCATTTTGTTGTGATTGTTGGGTTGAACTATCATGTGGTAAGTTAGGAGAGGGAAGATGGTCATCTATCACTTTTGTCAAGGGTGGAGTTTGATTTGCTTGATCGTCTTCCATACGAGATTGAAAAGCAAGGATACGATGGTGATGCCGATGTTCCCAGGAAGTGCGGTTTCGTTTAATTCTATTTTGGAGTTTTTGAGGTGTAAGAGTGGATTGAGTCATCATAAGTTCTGCTTCCGAAGGGGGAAGAGTCAGAGAAACTGAAGAGGATGTATCAACCACTTTCTCTTTTTCTTTATACACTTTTTTGATATGAGGAGGTAGGACATGAGTTATTTCATTTTCTCTAAGTCATTTAAACGATGGTTGAGAAGTGTCAAGAGGGGATTGTTCAGAAGGTTTGATTGTTTGTCCAATATTGGATTTAGTTGTATTCATGGTTTCATATAGGATAGGATGGGTGGAGGTGGATGGAGATGTGTTATGAAGAGATAATTCAACAATCTTTTTAGCTTTAAACTTTTGTTAAGCAATGTAAAAGAAGTCCTTATGAGGGGTGATAGGTTCCATGGGTTTAGGCCAAAAGGCTTCTAATGAAAAGTTACCTTTGGAAGATAAAGGTTTAAAGCCACTATGGTGTAGGGTGAATACCTCATTGCCATGTGGAAACTTCAAGCCTTGATGAACAAATGATGGGACCGCTTTCATTGAGCGAAGCCAAGTAAGGCCTAGCCATAAATGAAACTGGTCAGATTGTGGAATAATGGAAAATGTTACCTCTAAAGTCTTAGGTCCTATTTGTAAAGGTAGCACAATTTATCCAATCGTAAGGCATGCAAAACCATTATGTGTTTTAATCCATGCAGCTGGTTTATTATAGTTTTCTTGATATAGATCCTGTAATACTAGAAACTCCTCTGTGATCACATTCTCACCACAAGCAGGATCTATTAATATCCAATTAGTAGTTTTATCATAGATTCACCCAGCTATGTAGAGAGGACAATTAGGAAGCTTTCGTAGTATGCCTTTAGCAGAAAAAGTAATGTCAAGAGATTTAGTGGTTTGGCCCTTGCAAGGGATAACGTCTATCTTAGCTACAAGTTTATCCACATGAATAGCTTGGGTAACAATAGGAGGTGTATCAGGTTGTTCGTTGTGTGTATCAATAGTCATTACATTAGGGTTTGAAGGTTCACTAGCCTTGACAAACGAGGTAGTGTGTTTAGGCATAGGGTTGGTGAAAATTTGTAGATTTTGGTTAGGGGGCGCAACAGACTTATTGCCTTGATCATTAACACCCATATTGGTAAATTCACCCGAATCAATGAGGTCTTGAACTAAATGTTTAAGATGAATGCAATGTTCAGTGTCATGGCCATTTTGATGATGAAAATGGCAATAAGCATTATGTTTGAAGGTAGGTGGTAAGGGTTGATTAGGATCAAGTGGTCAAATAGGTGGTAAGGTGAGCTTGCATTTTTGAATTAATTGGTTCATTGTATGATGGACGGTGTCGGGTAAAGGAGTTAAATGTTTATTCGGATCACCATAATGATAAGGCATGACTGTCTTAGTAGCGGCCATTGAATTTTGAAGTTGTTGAGTTGGTTACGGTTGGGGTGAAGGAGGTGGATTAAATTGTAAAAAGCCTCGGTTAGGTTTGCTGAAGTTTTGTGTGTTGTTTTTGTTTTGATTGTTATGTTCAAGTTTTTCAACTTAGCTAGAAGTGGATTTTGACTTGCGACTTGAAACCAAATTTTGATAATCACATAAGGTTGTACATAAATGCATGAATGAAGGGAATTTCATCATGGTAAGTTTATCTTGAAGGTTGGTGTTTAAATTCTCAATAAACATCTTCTACAGATGCGCATATGGAATTTTGACATCAACTTGAGCGTATAAGGATTGGTAATGGGAGATTAAATATGTTACTTTTTCATCTATGTTTTGTCGACATCTCATAAGGTCAACCATTGTCTTTTTAGGTGTCATGTGCAGTTGAAAGTGACTAATCAAACCTTCCACCAATTCATTGAATGAATGGATGGAATGATTGGGAAAGTTGGAAAACCATTGTAAAGCAGTATCTTTCAAGGTCCTTGGAAAAAGTTTTGCTAAAAGTTTATCATCAAGGACAAAGTCACTACAAAAAGTAGTATAAGCATTGACATGGTTGATGTGATCTCCTTTTCCTACATATTTCTCAAGCCTCGACATTTCTATCCCTTGTGGCATCAGGGTACATAATATTTCTAATGATAAAGGGTTGGTGCGGACAAGATATGTGGGTGGAGTGGTTTGACCTTGACTAATGTTGGAAAGTTGGTGTTGCATGGATGAAACAGTGTTAATGAGTTGTGTAAGAAGAGGATTAGGATAATTGGGTTGAGGTGGAAAGGAAAATGGTGATGGGGTGTAAGTGATGTTAGGGGAGGTGAAAGGAATGCTAAGGGGTGTGAAAGTTGTGGAAGGAGCTTGTGATGTCACAAAAGAAATAGGAATGCGAGTGGAAATCAGAAAAGAAGTAGCCGCATAATTAGGTTGATGCATAGTTGTGTGGACTTGTGGATTGGTGTAGTTTGGTATTGAAGCTATAGTTGAAGGGGGAAGAACTTGAGGTGCTCCTTGGTTTATAGGAAGGTTTGTGGATTGGGTAGTTGAAGAGGCATGTTTATTGTAAATCTCAACAATTTGTTTCAGCACTTGCAAGCCATCATCACTCTCAATTAAGTGATGAAGATTCTCAATAGTAGGTATAGCAGTGGTGGAAATTTTTTCAAGTGACAAATCTTGTTGTAAATGTGCAAAGTCCTCATGAATATTAATGACCATTTCTTGCTGTAGGGATCTGTTTTGGTTGTGAACATGCATAAGATGGAAAGGTGAAGGCATGGAAGTGGTATTTTCAGGGCCTAGTGCACCATTGTCCATACTAGAAGTAGGAGCATGTGAGATCCCAAGGTCCATAATAAAAGTGCTATCGTGGGATGCCATGAGTCTAGAACTTATTCTCACTAAAGTATTGTTGTGCAGTTTTTTGATTGCACACACGCCCCGCTGAAAGCAGGGACCCTCTTTTGCTTGCACTCTTGTTGTTTTGGCCCTTTGATTTTGTAGATTTACATTGCCTTGGCATGAGCTTAATTGTTTATCTGGCTTTCCTAAGTGATTCCCCTAAGTTGCATATTGAAAATCTTAAGTTTTGGGCGCAGTTTGGGTTTTTACTACATTTTAGGATTTTTCGCCCCGTCCAAATTTTTTTGGATTTCATTCAAAGTCTGGTGAGGAAAATAAACACTACAGTTCAAGAAATCTGGGACTTCGCAAAATTCTTCCTGGACTAGATTTTTCCAAGATTCCATTTTGCCATCAGATTTTCGAGTTTCTTCATCTTGTCTTGTCGACTGCATTTATGCTCCTTGTACAATTTGTGAGGGATGTATTTAGTCAATCTTTGGGGATTCTTATGCCATTATGCCTTATCATCTATGTTCAATTAAGTTCAAGAGTTTATTCTTTGAATGTTGGACTTGATTTGGAGCATTGGGTTTGCAAATTGTTGGATTTGGTGGTGATTTCCTAGGTATTATCATTGTTGTTCTTTGATGAGCGCCAATAAACTAACATTTATTATTTCTGAGATCAATTTCTGCTTCATCAAATGGTATGTACATGTTGTCTTGCTTTTGATTGATGAATGCAAGTAGTTCTTTGGTGTTATAGATTTTCTTGGAGTTCCAATTCCTATATGTTTGGGCATTTCATGGCTTGGGTTGTGTGATATTGTCCGATTTATGGTTTCCCAAGTAAGTTTCAAGTTCATTCTTTCATTCACATCTAGAGATAGCTTGCTTGTGGGCCATAAATAACCTTTGGGAGAACCCAGTAGTTGAGTTATCTGATTCCAAGCTTGCTCTATGCGTTAATGGTCAAAATTTAGGGTTTCATGCCTAGGGCATCACCATTTCATCTTAATTTGCTTTTGAGTGAGCCTAGAATTCAAGGAAGATATGTAGGAGGTTCAAGTTAAACTGGTTCCATACCCAGAGTCCTCAAATTTGTGATCATTTGATCAATTTGAATGAATGAGGTTGCGAGAAAATGATGGTATTTAGCGTTTCAAGATCTTCGCAGAATTCGTCTTCAGTCAGAATTCCCTAACTTTTCATTTTCTCCTGATTTTCCCGAAATTCACAGTTTTCTAGAGTTTCATCTTCCTCGTGGATTTTTGTTTCATCTGGATTTTCCCGAAATTCCTTTGTTCCTTTGTTTTTCTGAAATCTGTAGACTATTACTTCGGTTGCGGAAATCCATCTTGTGCGGATTTCCCTGGAACTTAGTGGAAAACGAAGGATTATGGATAGCATGACTTGTTAATGAATGACTATGCATTTTATGATTAATTTGAACTATTTTGAGATCTCTCATGCTGTTTCTTGGTTGAAATGATTGGATTAAGTTACTAATAGGTTTTTTCATGTTTATTCCACTAGAATCCATCTGGCAAGGAATTTTCTTAAATTCCTCCCTAGCTTGGATTCCATGGGTGGACCTGAAACCCGAACTCTGATATGATAATTTTTTATGAGATTTAATGGCACCTTGCTTATCTTGGGACTCATTTTAAGGATGAATATTTTGTTTATGACTAATTTTTTATGTGATCTTTACTATGGTTTCCTTTTTTGAGTCTAGGTTGAGTTAAGCAAAGCGGTGACTGGCGGAACCAGGGGGTAAGGTGATGAATCCAAGTGCTGAGGGGTCTTCTATTTCTGAAGCAGAAAGAATCAAGATAGATATCAAGAGTAGGATCCCTGAGAGTAATATTACCTCCATCTGGTCGAAGGTAACTGATACAAACATTGGACTATGATACTATGAAGAGTTGAAGGCTAGGATGCAGCTACTTACATTGCAGTTCTAGATAAATATTAGGCCCTTGCGACTAATTGGGAAGAGGTCATTGAGCATTCATGAGATGAAATTAAATCGATGGAAGGAAATTCAAATTATTGGTTACTCCACCATTGGCCGACTTGGAGAAGGAATTCTTGATAGTACAGGATAAGGAGAGGTGCGCTAAGGATAAAGAGGGAAGCAGTTAATACAATGTTGCATCTGAATTTGTGCTTCCCTATTATTTTCCTTCTCCTTCACATTCATTGGTTTGAATTATATTGGAGATCCCAGGCTGACCTGGATGGAATTCATGCATTTAATGCAATTTTATCTCATTTTGAATTCTCTTTGGGCCGACTTGTTTGTGGCTATTTTATTATTGTAAACCCTAGCTAGGTGGACATGGTTTGGGGGGTTTTCTATAAATTTGGCATTTTGCCTCATTTGTAAGAGAGATAGATAAAAAAAATATAGTTTTGATACAAGAGCGAATTAGGCAGTAGAACAGAGTTAGAAGCTAGTTCATTTTGAGCAAGTGTTGTAACACAGAACATTAGAATTGTTGTTGAAATTCGTTGATTTAATACAATTGAAGGAATTGTGATTTTCTTGTGATCTCTTTTTTGTTGAATTATCTTGTATGGTTCTTGTGATTCTATCTTTTGAAATTGCTCAAGGTTATTAGATGTATGTTATATTTAGAATTAGACATGATTCAATGGTGTTTATGGTTTGATGCTTGAAGTGTTGCAACAATTCTTGGTCCATTCCTTTTGTAGCTAGCTGACGGTTAGTTGCTTTGCAAAGTTAGCCTGGACCTTATATTCATTGTGCTTAGTTCAATTGTGAAGATTGTCTTAGGGTTGTTTTGGATGAATGTTCATGATCTGAAAATCTTTAATACCTTAAAAGATTGCATAGTTCTTGTAAGATTGCAGATTCATCTGGGTCAAGTAGGAATTGGTTTATGAGGGATTGGTCCATTTCAAGTATTTCATCATTTGCATTGTTATTCTTAGAAATAGATTTAATCTTAGTGATCTCTCTAAAACCCTTATCTTTTGTTATTTATTTTATCATTCCAATTATATTTAGAATTGAAGTATCATCATATTGCTAGATCTGATAAATTGAAGATTCATTATTTGCTTGTAGTAAGGTCCCATTGTGATTACCAACATTTTCACATTTATCACTGATTTTTTTATGCATTGTCAAGACCTAACATTAGAGACCTTGGGGTTATCTCTTGAGGCTTGCTGATAGAGATTTACCTTTTAAGAGAGATAGGATATTATATTTTGTCTGAGTTGTTGTTGTGCAAAAAACACCATCAACAGATTGGTGTTAGGAGGGCCTGAATAAGCAAGCTGGATCAATTTTTGTTTGTCATCTCTCATGAAATATTTAGAAGAAGAACTAGATCTACTCGAGAAGAGGAGGAATTTCAAGAGTTACCAGTCCCTACTAGGTCAAGAAGGACCAACAGAAGGGGAGAATCATCATCCACCCAACCATCTCCATCATCCCCATCTTCATCTGAGTTTGAGGACATTCCCATTCAACAACCTCAGCCAGCCATAAATCAACCATTACCACCCCCACCTCCACCAATGGCTTTCCTAGCTAATAACCCATCTCCATTGACTTTCACTAATTACAATGTCATGCCTAAGAACCGTGAAAACTTTTGTTCAAAATTCCATGTTAATGATCCTAATAGAATTGCTGAGGAACACATCAAGATCTTTCAGACTAGCCTTAAGGATAGAGGAATCAATCATGAGGATGTAGCATGTAGACTCTTTCCTTATTTGTTGGGAAAAGATGCATTCTATTGGTACAACCATATACCTGCTGGGTCTATCCAGAATTGGACTGAACTAGAGATTGCATTTCTATAGAAGTTTAGGATTCCCATTAGTCACAATGAGCTCTATCTTCAGTTCACTAATGTTAAGAGACAATTCCACAAGCCTATAGGGTCCTTTAACAATAGGTTTCATCGTTCCTATACCCGACTGTAGACCCCTTATGTTGTTGATGAGCCCGCTACTTTAGAAGTCTATTATGAGGGACTTGATAGTTTGAAAACTACCTTCATGAAATGGAGAAACAACCCTCCTAATACCCTACTTGATGAATACGCAGAGGAAGTGAAGGTTAGCACTACTTTAAGGCAACATCTGTCTAGGCCTTTACCATCATTAGGACCCACAGCTCACCCTGGACAAGTCCCAGCTCTCAACCAGGCTCTCATTAATCACACTCACATCATGAATCCAATACCTCAGTTGCCTCTAGTCCATCACCAAAGACCTCCTATGAGTCAAGTTCCACCCACAATCAGCTACCCTGAGCAAAATGTAAATCAACCTCTTCATACACAGCCTCAGGCTAGTTTTCCCACGTATCTGTAGAATTCTGAAGTATTAAACCAATCACTAAATGCCAATACTACAGTAGGATATTCCCAAAATAATGTGAATCAACCTCCATACAACAATCCTGACAAGGAAAGACTGGATGAATTGTTTGAACAACTGAAGAAGCTGAATATGGAGGTAACTTATTTAAGGAACCAAAACAGTCAGTTGCAAGCTGCTTAGAGAAATATGCAGTCTAATCATTGTAGAGAAAGTCGAGAAAATCAACAAGGACAACATTTTGATAGGGGGAAACATCCTGAAAGGGGATATAACAACGAAAGAGGGTATAATAATGATAGAGGGTATAATAATGAAAGAGGGTATAACAATGACAAAGGGTATATGTAGACACACAAAATATGCATATAGGTCAATCCAATGGTTTAATCAAATTTCATCTCTCATAAATCATTCAACCTTTATCTTGCATCATCCATTTAATTAAATAAATCATGACTTTATTTAATTGAAATCCAATTCATATTTCTCCTTTTTTGATTTAAATAAATCAAAATATCCAAGTCCTAAAAGTCAAACTAACCTAATCATCATTAATTTAATCTAATCATGATTAAATGATAATCCTCACCACTTGCATTCTCTAGATTTAGCCACTTGCACAAATAAATCACTTTATTGATTTATTAAAACCCTCATTTTCACTCAACATGGCCCTCAAGTTTGAAAATCATGACAAGTTGATTTTTCCCTCCAACATTTCATTTATTGCTTCTTTTCTTGTCCCCCTCTCTAAATTTATTGCCAAATTTGAATTCAAATTCTCCCTCTCATGGGCACTCTTCCCAAATCTTGCACATGCATCAACCACTCACCACTTGACAAGTGTCCTCTTCTCATTGGTGGATCTTTAGTCCCACATTCACCCATTTGGCCAATCTCTCATCAAGAAAATCTATAAAAGAAGGCCTTAATCCTCATTCATCCATCCACAAATTTTATGCAAGGTTAATCTCTTGGTTTGAGAATTAATCTTGTTCTTCATCTCCATTGCATTTCATCATTTTAGCTATTGATCAAGGATTGAGAAAGGGTCACTTGCACATGTGACACCAATCCACTATGGAATAGGTAACTTGTTAAGTGTTTCCATGATGCTTTTAGTTTTCAATCATCATTTGTTGCATTTTGAAGCATTTACAATGTATTTCATAGGGTCATTCTTGAGGAATTTGTAAGCTACTAACCTTGTATGAAGTTTAGTTTTTGCAGATTTCAAAAGTACGCACCACTGTATAATAATGATAGAGGACAAAATTATGAGAAAGGAAAATCCTTAGGCCAAAACTTTGATAGAGGACAAGTTGGTGGACAAGGGTTCAACAGGAGACATCCACCTAGACAGAACAGGACCTAGAATACGAGGCCTAACAATGAAGGAGTCCCCACCCCATTGGATCAGCTAGTCAATCAACCAGTTAATCAAGAGAAGCCTCCTAGTGGCGTATATTTGGCTGAGGCTTCCTTATCAGGATGGTGTAGGCTCCATAAAATGAGTCAAAATTCTAAGTTAGATTGTGAAGAGTTCCAGACAGCAGCTTCAATTCTTCAATATGAAGTGGAGAATAATGCAGGTAGTCAGGAAATGGTACCATCTACTCCCTATGATTCATCGGTGTTGGTACTGAATCATGCTCCTTTTCGACAAAGCAAGGAAAATATACCTAAAGAAAAATTGGACCAGCTGAAGGAAGAGGCAGACCAGGTGTGCAATGGAGATGAGATTACACAATTTTTTGATGAAAATTCAGTGAATGACAATGGCCCCATGGATGAAGGAGAAGCTTATGTTGAAGAGGTACAGACTTTCCAGAGGCCTGTTAAGAAGTATGATTTGAGGGACTTGCCACATAGACGTCCATAGGCTGGAGGCCCCTTCACCACCTCCATTCCACTAAACAACTTCACTACGCCTCTAGATCCTAATGCTAATAGTAATCCATCATGTCCTCAGGTTTCTAGGAAATATTTGTCTCAAGATCAATGACATACAGACATGCCAAAAGGGAAAGGTGTTGATGCAAACAAAGGCAGGGTGGTGGAACACCCAAAGGAGACCCCTGCTAATTTGAGTGAGGAACAATTGGCCATCTATGTTGCAGAAGAACTCAAGAAAATAAAGGTAAGTCTCTCTGGATTTGAGTTATTGAGAGTTCCAACCATTAGGAATGCAGTTCTAGGAGCTTATAATGCAAATTCTATATCACAAGATAAATCAGTTAGTGAAAGTGTCAACAAAGCATCTAGTTCTCAATTAGTAGGAAGGAAAAATCAAACTCATAATCAAGTTCACATGCCTCTTGGAGATAAGGGAAAAGAGAAGGAAAAAACTCAAGTTGCTCAGGTGGATACTCCCTTAACTCTGTTTCAAGGGAAAATGGCACCCCTCCATTCCCGATCTCTGTTCGTATATTTGGTAAGAACTTGCATAACTGTTTGTTGGATTCTGGTGCTTCCACCAATGTAATGGCCTTTGGTGTTTGTAGATCTATGGGTATTACTCTTGGTGATTCCCAAAAGAAATTTATGCAATTGGATAGAGTTGAAGTTAATGTTGTATGGGAATTAAACATGATTCATATGCAAGTTGCTTCTGACCCTAGAATTCAACAAGTTATTAATATATAGGTGGCTGATAGACCCGATGCTTATGGCCTAATTTTGGGAAGAGACTTTACGAGGGCCTTGAATGGATATGTCTCAACTGATCACTCTCACATGTGGCTTCCCTGAAAGTGAGTGCCAAACCAGATTAGAATTCAAAGAGAATCCATAATGAAATACATGATTATAGAATATCATAATACCTCCAATGAAATTCTGATATCGGAGGTGAGCATGGGAAATTATGTGCTTGCAACCCCTTTTGAGGAATCTGAGGTAGAAGAAATCCTTATGTTACATGTTGCGCCTATTGATCTCACAGCGGAATCTAGTGGTACTGAAGCTCTGGTGGAACTAGTTGAAAATGATGATGATCCTAAAGATAATCAGTTGGGCTTATTAGACAATTTCTAGGAATTCATTCAAAAATGCATTGAAGATCAGGTTTAGTTGGGTAGAGGAATGGATTTTGGAGAACTACTCTTGCCAAATTGGGGTAGGGTTCATAATGCCTCCCATTCAGAATTGGACTGTTTCTTGTGCCAAGCTGTAGTAGAACAAATACAGAAGTGTATCAACCCCACTCTAGTAGTCAAAATTAATACCCAGAATGTCCAAGAGGATCCTAAAGGAAAACGGGTGGTTCTTTCCGAAGACCGATCTAGCAGTAACAGTGCAAGAGATACAGCAAGGAAGTTTGTAGTTGTTGGTTGTTGGACTTTAAGATTTGACAGATCCAAATCTAAGCAAGGAGCTGGGGTAGGATTTAAGCTAATTAGTCCAAGAGGTAAGACTTTCTTTGCTTCCCATAGACTTCAATTTTATTGTACAAATAATGTAGCAGAATATGAGGCTTTGGTCCATGGGTGCAAGCTCATGGCACTAAAGAAAAAGGTCAAAATTTTACAAGTCTTTGGGGATTTTGAGTGAGTGGTTAAGCAAGTTAGGAGATAGTACTCTTGTCATGATAGAAGAATGGACACAGAGTATGGGATCTTATTGAAGGATTTGATGCCTTCAACATTCAGTTGATACCACTCAATAAGAACCAAACGACTAACTCTCTTGCTCAGGAAGCAAGCACATTGCAACCTCTGTCTCTTTCTAGATTGAAGAAGTTTACGGTGGAACTGACCCCAGTACCTTCAGTACCTAATAACGTCAACTTCCAGGTATTTGAAGATGACAAGTATATTATGGATTTTATCACAAGCTCATATGTCTTTGCTTCTCAAATTATTGATGAAACTGAACTCCAAGAAGTAGAGATGGATTTGGAAGGGGTAATTAATCTAAAGACCAATACTATTCCCAGAGGAATGGTATAGTTAGAAAGGATTTTTGATCTGGATAAGGTCAAATATCAAGAAAAAGATTCCAAGAAAGAGTCCATCAGTGGACAATGTGAAAAGTATAATATTGGAACTCACGATATTGTCAAGAATGTCTTCATTAGTAAAGTATGTACTCCAGAAGAGAGGAAAGACATAATTGGTGCATTACATACATATCAAGATGTGATAGCCTAGAGTTATGAAGAATTGAAGACCTATGATGCATCAATTATAACTCACACTATCCCTCTCAATCTAGGAGTGACACCCTTCAAGCAAAGGCAGAGGCCCATCAATGCCCTACTGGAACTAGTAATTCAAAAGGAAGTGTAGAAACTACTATCTACCAGAATCATATTCCCAGTTAGACATTCAACCTGGGTTGCAAACTTGGTTCCTGTATGAAAAAATAATGGTGAAATCAAACTCTGTGTGGATTTTAGGAACCTTAACTAAGCATTAGAAAAAGATAATTATCTAGTACTCTCGCTGGATGAAGTACTTCAGATTTTCAATGGATCTCAGATGATTTTTTTCTTGGATGGCTACTTGGAATACAATCAAGTTATGGTGCAATATGAGGACAGACATAAAACTGCTTTCACCACCAAGTGGGGCACTTTTTCCTATAGGAGGATGCCCTTTGGCTTGATCAATGTTGGGGCCACCTTCCAAAGAGCCATGGACATTTCCTTTAAAGAAATAATTTGTAAGTGTATAATCATTTATATGGATGATCTGACAGTCTTTTCCAAGAGGAGAGGTGATCATATCGCAGATTTGTGCAAAGTGTTTCAGAACTGCAGGGAATTTGGTATATCTCTCAATCCAAAGAAATGCATCTTTGGAGTTACAGAGGGAAAATTTTTGGGGCATGTTATCTCTGAGAAAGGAATTTCCATTGATCCAGAACGAGTGGAAGCTATATTCAAGATCCAACCACCTGCTAGCAAGAAAGAAATGAAATCATTCTTTGGAAAAATCAACTTTGTAAGGAAGATCGTCATTGGATTTGCAGAAATAGTCAAGCCACTGTATGCAATGTTGAAGTTGGAGGCCAAAGTTCAATGAGTGCAAAGGTTAAGGAAGAATTTTTAGAGATAAAGAGTGCTATTGTTGAAGCCCTGATTTTGGTGAGTCCAGATTATGCTAAGTCATTCAATATATATTCATTTTCTTTTGATCACTCCTCTGTTGCTATGTTGACTCAAAAATCTGATCAAGGAAATGAACATCCCATAGCATTTATGAGTGCACCATTGAAGGATGCAGAGTTAAGGTACCCGAGTGTGGACAAGCAGGCTTATGCCTTAATCAGAGCTCTGAAGAAATTTAGACACTATATCCTCAAAAACAAGGTCTTTGCAATAGTTCCTAATCCTGCAGTCAAGTTGTTGTTGATGCAGAATGAGCTAGGAGAGCACAGAGCTAAGTGGATAACTATGTTACAAGAATATGATATTGAGATTCAACCCATGAAGCTAGTCAGAGGGCAAGGACTTACAAGGATAATGGCAGAAATAGGCCCTGATCTTGCAGCCCAGCATTACAATCTAGAAGATGTTTCTCCTGGTGAATGGTATGATGATATCGTTCACTACCTCCTAACTCAAAGATGTCCTGACCATCTTAATGCAGTACAAAGAAGGGCATTGCATTTGAAGAGTGACAGTTTCATGCTAAAGGGAGTTGTTCTATATAAGAAAATCATGATGGTGTTTACTTAAGGTGCCTAAGAAAGGCAAAATCTAAAAGAGTAATGTTGGAATTTCATGACAGATATGGTACAGGCCATGGATCAGCACCTTCTACAGCGAACCAAATTCTAAGAGCTAGTTACTATTGGCCAACACTGTTCAAGGACACACACAACCATGTCAGAACTTGTCATGTGTGTCAGACTACAACAACCAGAGAGAAGTCTGCAACACTCCCACTCCAACTAGTCTTTGAGGTAAAAACTTTCGCATAGTGGGGAATGGACTTCATAGGTCCAATCAATTCACCTTCCTCTGCAGGTCACATGTATATTCTTACTGTTACTGATTATTTCACAAGATAGACTGAGGCCCTTGCTTGCAAGCAATACACTTCTGAGGTGGTAATCAATTTCATCGAATCAGGTATTATCAACCATTTTGGATGTCCTATGTCTTTGGTTTGTGATAATGGTCCTGCATTTACATCATTGAAATTATCTAACTGGGCCTTCGATCATGGAATTATAATTAAGTTTGCATCCAATTATTACCCCCAGGGTAATGGTTTGGCTGAGTCTTCCAATAAAAATCTCCTGACTATTATTCACAATTTGTTAGAAAGAAATCCTAAGGATTGGCACAACCAGCTCAGATTTTCTCTCTAGGAAGATCGTACAAGACACAAGACTTCCATAGGAATATCCCCTTACCACCTATTTTATGGGTTAGAACCTGTGTTTCCTATTCAGTTAAAAATCCCCACCTTACAATTCATTAATCAATATTATGATGAGGGGGATAAACATGAAGCCCGACTTGTTGAGTTATTAAACCTTGAGGAGAAAAGAGACAAAGCCCTGGAAAACTTTGTCGAACATTAGGGTGTAGTCAAAAGGTGGTTTGATAGAAGAGCCAAGGTAAAATCCTTTAGGATTTCTGACTTGGTTCTCTAATGGGATAAAGCCCATGACCATAAGGGGGAGCATGGTAAATTTGAAAAACTTTGGCTTGGCCCTTACCAAATTTTAGATATCCTAGGAGATAATGCTTTCTGCTTGAAAATTATCATTGGGGAGGATATCCCACTCCCTATCAATGGGCAGTATTTGAAGCATTATTTCCAGTCTTGAGTTGTTTTCAGCTCTTTTCCTGTACATGGTTAGATTAGGTTTCCTTTCTATTTTTTTCTGCTTTGTTTTACTTTGGTTAGAGTAGGTTTCCCTTTTTGTTTTGTTTTGGTTTGCTTTCAGTTTGGTGTGTTTTGCTTTGCTCTTGCTTTGGAGGTCTTCTTGTTTTCTTCTGGATGTGTTGCACCTGCATGGAAAATATGATTTTATCTAGGATTGTTCTGAGTATTTCCTTGATGAACTTTAATCACATGTCTTGAATGGATGGTTGAGGTCTTTGTTATCGTCATGCAGTCTAAATGTCTGATTTAAAGAGGATGGATCACTGGTTTGATTTGAATTTGAAGTATTCTGAAATATTATATCTTTCATACATCTTAAAAAGTCCTGAGGTTGTTGTAAGATCTTTGTGAGGTCTTGTTAGGTGAAAAATCCTATTTTTGCTTCAGCGCCACTGTGGTTCTTAGTCCTGAGTGTGAACTTCAATGTTCATAGGTTGAAATGGAAAAATGAAAAGAAAAGAAACATAAAAAGGAGGAGAAAGAGTAAATATTGAAAATCAAATGCATTCAACTTATCAGGGGTATCTGAATATCTCTATCGGGGCTATAGACACCTGGCTGGCAATAGAGCTATGCTCAGGAGAGTCACAGTGATAACCTCATCAAGGCTATAGATGCCTGATTGGCAGCGAGGCTCTATCCAAGTTGCTTATGGAGTTAGAATCTTTACGTAGCCTGACCTGATTGAACTTGGTTTCTGGAGTAGCTCAAGGAGGGAAATGAACTCATGTGCACACACTTGGATTTTCAGTCTATGGAAGGTTCAGTCCACCTTTGGTTTTGATTCTTTAATCTTGCATTTTGATTTGTTTGTCTAACAGAGAAATTGAAACCATAGATTTTGGGTTCATGATTATTTTTCATCATCAAATGCTTTGGAGCATTTCCCCAGTAGAGTCACCATTGTTGTGCAGTTTTTCACACACACCCTACTGAAAGCAGAGACCCTCTTTTGCTTCCACTCTTGTTATTTTGGCCCTTTGATTTTGGGGATTTACATTGATTTGGCATGAGCTTAAGTGTTTATCTGGCTTGCCTAAGTGATTCCCATAAGTTGCATATTGAAAATCTTAAGTTTTGGGTGAAGTTCAAGTTTTTACTACATTTTGGGATTTTTCGCCCTGTCTGGATTTTCCCGTATTTCATTCAAAGTTTGGTGAGGAAAATAAACACTGCAGTTCAGGAAATCTGGGACTTCACAAAATTCCGCTTGGACCAAATTTTTCTGAGATTCCGTTTTGCCATCGGGTTTCCTAGTTTCTTCATCTTGTCTTGTCAACTGCATTTATGCTCCTTGTACAATTTGTGAGGGATGTATTTTGTCGATCTTTGGGGATTCTTATGCCATTATGCTTTCTCATCTATGTTCAATTGAGTTGAGGAGTTTATTCTTTGAATGTTAGACTTGATTTGGAGCACTGGGTTTGCAAATTGTTGGATTTGGTGGTGATTTCCTAGGCATTATCGTTGTTGTTCTTTGTTGAGCACCAATAAACTGACATTTGTTATTTCTGAGATCAATTTCCACTTCATCAAATGGTATGTACATGTTGCCTTGCTTTTGATTAATGAATGTAAGTAGTGCTTTGGCCTTATATATTTTATTGGAGTTCAAATTCCTATATGTTTGGGCATTTTGTGGCTTGGGTTGCGTGATATTGTCTGATTTATGGTTTCCCAAGTAAGTTTCAAGTTCATTCTTTCATTCACATCTAGAGATAGCTTGCTTGTGGGCCATAAATAACCTTTTTCAGAACCCAACAGTCAAGTTATCTGAGTCCAAGCTTTCTCTGCGCATTAATGGTCAAAATTTAGGGTTTCATTCCTAGGGCATCGCCATTTCATCTTAATTTTCTTTCGAGTGAGCCTGGAATTCAAGGAAGATCTGTAGGAGGTTCAAGTTAAACTGGTTCCATACCTAGAGTCCTCAAATTTGTGATCATTCAATCAATTTGAGTGAATGAGGTCGCAAGAAAATGATGGTATTTGGCATTTCAAGATCTTTGCAGAATTCCTCTTCGGTCGGAATTCCTGGACTTTCTGTTTTCTCCTGATTTTCCTAAATTTTTTAGTTTTCTGGAGTTTCATCTTCCCCGCGGATTTCAGTTTCATCCTGATTTTCCCTAAAGTCCTTTGTTTCTTTGTTTTTCTAAAATCTATAGACTATCACTTTGTTCACATAAATTCGTCTCATGTGGATTTCCTCAGAACTTGGTGGAAAATAAAGGATTATGGATAGCATGACTTGTTAATGAATGACTGTGCATTTTATGATTAATTTGAGCTATTTTGAGATCTCTCGTGTTGTTTCTTGGTTGATAATCATTGGATTAAGTTACTAATAGGTGTTTTCATGTTTATTCTGCTAGAATCTGTTTGGCTAGGAATTTTCCAAAATTCCTCCCTAGCTTGAATTCTACAGGTGGACCTGAAACCCAAACTCTGATATGATCATTTTTTATGAGATTTAATGGCACCTTCCTTATCTTGGGACTCATTTTAATGATGAATATTTTTTTTATGACTAATTTTTTTGTGTGATCTTTACTATGGTTTCCTTTGTTGAGTGTAGGCTGAGTCAAGCAAAGCGGTTACTGGCGGAACCAGGGGGTAAGGTGATGAATCCAAGTGTTGAGGGGTCTTCTATTTCTAAAGCAAAAAGAATCAAGATACATATCAAGAGTAGGATCCCTGAGAGAAATATTACCTCCATCTGGTCGAAGGTAACTAATACAAACGTTGGACTATGAGACTATGAAGAGTTCAAGGCTAGGATGCAGCTACTTACATTGCAGTTCTAGATAAATATCAGGCCCTTGGGATTGATTAGGAAAAGGTCATTGAGCATTCAAGAGATGAAATTAAATCGATGGAAGGAAATTCAAATTATTGGTTACTCCACCATTGGCTGACTTGGAGAAGGCATTCTTGATAGTATAGGATAAGGAAAGGCACACTAAGGATAAAGATGGAAGCAGTTAATACAATGTTGCATCAGAATTTGTGCTTCCCTATTATTTTCCTTCTCATTCACATGCATTGGTTTGAATTATATTGGAGATCCCAGGCTGACCTAGATGGAATTCATGCATTTACTGCAATTTTATCTCATTTTGAATTCTCCTATGGCCGACTTGTTTGTGGCTATTTTATTATTGTAAACCATAGCTAGGAGGACATGCTTTGGGGTTTTTTCTATAAATTTGGCATCCTGCCTCATTTGTATGAGAGATAGATAAAAAAAATAGATAGTTTTGATACAAGATCGAATTAGGCAGTAGAACAAAGTTAGAAGCTAGTTCATTTTGAGCAAGTGTTGTAACACAAAACATTAGAATTGTTGCTGAAATTTGGTGATTTAATACAATTGAAGGCATTGTGATTTTCTGGTGATCTCTTTTGTGTTGACTTACCTTGCATGGTTCTTGTGATTCTATCTTTTTAAATTGCTCAATGTTATTAGATGTATGTTAGATTTAGAAGTAGACATGATTCAATGGTGTTTATGGTTTGATGCTTGAAGTGTTGCAGCAATTCCTGGTCCATACTTTTTGCAGCTAGCTAATTGTTAGTTGTTTTGCAAAGTTACCCTGGACCTTATATTCATTATGCTTAGTTCAATTGTGAAGGTTTATTCATTTCAATTGTCTTAGGGTTGTTTTGGATGAATGTTCATGATCTAAAAATATTTAATACCATAGAAGATTGCACTGTTCTTGTAAGATTGCAAATTTATCTAGGTAAAGCAAGAATTGGTTTATGAGGGATTGGTCCATTTCAAGTATTTCATCATTTGCATTGTTAGTCTTAGAAATATATTTAATCTTAATAATCTCTCTGAAACCCTTATATTTTTTTATTTCTTTTATGATTCCAGTTAGATTTAGGATTGAAGTATCATCATATTGCTAGATCTAATAAATTGAAGATTCAGTATTTTCTTGTAGTAAGGTCCCATTGTGATTACCAACATTTTCACATTTATCACTGAGTTGTTTATGCATTGTCAAGACTTGACATTAGAGACCTTGGGGTTATCTCTTGAGGTTTGCTGATAGAGATTTACCTTTCAAGAGAGATAGTATATTATATTATGTTTGAGTTGTTGCTATGCATAAAACACCATCAACAAGTATTATCAATGGGTCACCAAACACTCATGCAAGTAGGTCACAAAGGAGGGGTGGATGAAAATGCAAGATAAACTAAGAATTTGAAATGCAAATAATGGAAAATCTACTAACTATAAAAGAGATGCAAATATAGAAAATAGAAATGCAGGAAAATGCCAAAAAAAGCACATAACTACTGTCTAAAGAGTGCAGAGGGACTGATTTTCCCTAGGTGGCGAATGAGTCCCAGGATGCAATTTTTTTTTTTTTTTCAGAATTTTAAGGATGATTTAAATGTTCTACAGAATGCAATAATAGATGCAAAATGCAGATGTTTACTATTTTCAATGAATTTGAATTCAAAAATGAAAACTAAATGAATGTTTCACTAATGTAAAATGAAAAGTCCTAGAATGCCATAACAAATCAATGCCCTAATTAAATGCTAATGCAAATGAAAACTAGGATGCAAGATATGAATGTAATAAAAAATTTAAAGTGTTCAAAATTTAGGTTCACCAAAATGAAACATAGATTTTGGGACCCAGAATGCTTTCTCTTGCACTTCTAGGGTTTTTCACCTAAAAGGAGAGAGATTTAGGCCAAAAATGCTTATGTAACACTCAAATTAGAATGTGTGCAATGTGATATGATGTAAATGAATTTAAATAAATGTGATTGACTGATTATAATGAACTAATATAAATGCAAAAGTGCAATTTAAGCTATGTTTGAAAACACATTGTGATATGCAAACAACTATGTAAATGAAGAAATTATGCATAACAGAAAGTACAAGGATGAATTTGAGTGCACTTGGATGAAGTGTGAAATTTTTGGAGTTTTTGTAATGTTGATGAAATTTGCTAATTTTCCACAGTGGGACTCATTCGCCCAAGGTGGCGAATAAATCCTCCTATTGATGAAAAATTGTCGGGCATTGTTTTTGTCTTTCGGGATCTAAAATCTAACAAAAATCAATTTTCTAGTCCTAAGGTGGGACTTATTCACCACAGGGGGTGAATCAATCCTCTCCCAAATTTTTGAAAAACCAGGAGACAACTCTGCAACACTAGATCTAGGAATGTCTGCTTGTCGGGTTGTCATATTCAAATCTGCAAAAAATGAACAAATAAGTCCTTCCAAGCTTGAATTTTACTTATGTTGACTTGAAGCACCTAGTTGACATGAAAATCAATCTTCAACACCTAATAACTTGTCAAATTTGCAAATAAAATGCTGAAAATACACAAGTAAAAGGGGAAAAATGATTAGGGTTAGTGAATAGGGGTTTGCCTTGGTCAAACCCCACTTTTGGTAATTAAACCCTTGATAAGATAATGAAATGCAAGAGAAGGATAAAGTAATAACATGCAAATTATATCAACTCACCTAACTCTTGATTTTGTAATTCTGAAGTAATGTCAATTGCAGCTTCAAAGTGCTTGAAAAGTACTTTAATTGATGATGTAAAATGCTTGGTTGCTTGAATGTATAGGTGGATAAGTGAACTTGATGAATTGGGGTTAAAATGAGATGAAAATGACTTATTTATACAATTCTTGTGCCTTAATATCCATTCATACCTCATCATAGGCTGACATCAAGTTATTTTGAATAAAATCATGAAAGAAAGTTTGAAATATTTTTAATTTGTGGCCAAGAGGGACTCATTTGCCACCCATGGCGAATGGGTCCCACCTAGGACCTAAAAAAAAGTGTCAGGAATAATTTTGTATTTAATGTTGTTTGTCAAGATAATATGCAAAAATACACTTAATTAAGTCATATGAGGGCATAAAAAGACAAAATAAAGCATGAGAAAGGCGTAAATAGTGAAGATGTGCCTAGAAAAGCATGAAGGATTGTTACAAGACTTTACAACACTTTAAGATAGGACTTGTTGATGAGTAAGAAGGTGATTTTTAGGTAAATTGTATTAAATATAGTTTAGAAGAATGTAGAAATTTCTTACAACACTTCACAAGACCTTCACAAGACATCATTCTTTGAGCATGTTCAAGCTATGATACAACATAAAATCAAAGGAACATAGTTCCAACACCATGAAACAAGACCTAAAAGGCCATGAAAATGACAAGGGGCCATTTTTCTATGGCACAAAAATAAAGGTATAAAGAGAGGTAGTGGGAGATATATAAAGATAAAGGGAGAAAGGGAGATA
>VDFB02332292.1:0-68487 GCA_007258455.2 Sequoia sempervirens
GAGTGCACAAATTGAAGGCAAGAGGGACATATGTGAGGGCTTGGAGATTACCATGCTCAACCCCACATATGACCCATAGCATCCACTTCCGAAGGCCTAGAAAGGACCTTACATAACCTCTAAGACCTTCTAAGATGTATTCAAACCTACCTTCCTCTAGTTACTACTCCTAGGCACCAAAACAGAAAGGAGGTGAGTGGCAAGCATCCTCAACTATACTGAATGCTTTCCATGCAATGGCCACCATCTAATGTATCCCTATTTGTCTTGGCCTCTAGTTTGTTCAATGTTGGACTTCAAAGATTGGCAAAGGTAATCCATTGCTGTTAAGCATAGCTTCCTTCTTAGTGTTGTAAATCTTTCAAAGGGTCTTCATGGATCCTTCTTCACCTCTTCATCTCTAGGAGGAAATCTCTCAAACCTTATTGTATACTTTTCGGATTTAGACCATAGGCTGTCATACGAAGTAAGGTGTTCATAGTGTTCCAATGCTTTGTCACAATGAGCTTTACATACTCATATAATCCCAAATCAGTGTTCTTACTATGAATTGCTTGCTTCATTTGGCCAAGCATGCTGTCAAGTATCTCATAAATCTCTACAAGACTAGGAGAGTTTGTATCAATGTACCAAAACACCTACACATAACATGAAATGAAGGAGAAAATGTATCCACAAACAAAAATTTCGAAAAAGAATGATTCAAAGGATAAATATTGCTAAAATTATCAAAAAATTTAAAATACAAACGAATAAAATTAAGTACAAGTTACAAACATAAATAAATAATATAAATTTTGTATCTCACAGTGGACCATCAATCATCATCAAGGATCTGCTTCACACTCTTTCCTTCAATTGTGTTTACCTTGGCTTATCTATCCATTCTGTATTAACCATCATTAACTGTAAATGCTCTTGCACCTTGATCGTCCTCTCACAAAATGAAGTAATTGTCACAAAATGAAGTAATTGACATATCTAGTCTCCCTAGGTTTAAAGAATTTCTTCCTCAAAAAAGTCTTGAAGAGAGTATTGGTGCCTGCCCTAAATTGCAAAATTTTCTAGGTCTTGTGCCCTTATTGTTACCTTGGCCTGACTTTGTCAATCATTGATATCCAATCAGAGAATTCTTTCAATGGGTCCCCTTGGTCAAATTTTTGTAGTGTTGTTCTTTGTCTCCCCTCATACTTTTGTTTTGTGCCCAAGTTTTAAAATTTTCTAAGTATGAGGGTGTTTGGGTCAATTTCTAGCCTCTTAGAGGCATTTTTTAACTTAGTTGTTGGTTCTTTCTTGTCACATTATTGGCCTGATGTAATGAGGATTTGTTTAATGTCATAGCATTACAACAGATTACAAACTGTTTTGTAATGGTCTCTCCATAGATGTGAAACTTGTAGAGGACTCACAAAACTCATAAGTAGTATGAGTTTGAAACAATGGCAAGTAACTTGCCAATATACTCATTGCCGCTTTTTCATAAGCTTACAGTTATTTTTTCGCAAAAAAAATGCTATAACTTTGTGATTTTTTCAAATAAGCTCGCCAAATTATTATAAAAGCATATTTTCTGCCCTAAGTTAATAAGTTATTGTGATTTTAGCATTTTTGAGATGTGATTGTGGACAATTGTGGTGACTTAGGGCATGCCACTAAAAGAGCTAAAAGCGACTTAGAGCATGCAAATATAGAGGTTTTCTTTGCATTTTATTTGCTCAACCCTTGCATGTGAGTGTGGCTAGAAAATCCAGAAATTTCATAGTTCAGAATTTTAAAGTTACATCCAATCCAAAAGTCAAAGAATGACTGAAATTAGTGTCACAGAAACAAAGATATTAGATTGAATGCCAAACAAAAAGAAAATCTTTTATTATGCAGGCTTCCAATTACTATCAAATTATCAATGATCATCATGTTTACAAATTACCATATAGCTTTTAAAAAGCCATCCAGCTTACATCCACCAAAACTTCTATTGACTTCTCATTTAGGAATTCCAAAGCTTTGCAGTTTACACTTAAAAAATGCTGACTGAAAACTTTATATCAGAGGCAATTTTTCAATCTGAAAAAAAATAAAATTACACTGATTTGTTTCATTTTCAGGCAGCATCTATTAAGTGTTTCTTGGCAAATTTATAGATTCAATCTAATGTGTATGATTCCGTGATTCAAAATAAAATAAAATAGTATCTGTGATTCAAAATAAAATGGTAAATATGCATTTCAAAATAAAAAGAATTCAGCAATAACTCTTGCGAGTACTTTGTGAGTACTCAGTGAGTTTCACATCTATGAGTTACACTATGTCCAAAGGAAAAGGAGCATATGGGAAACATGGCTCTTTTAAAAATAAAAACATTTTACACTTATTTTTTTGTTGAAAATGTAGAGTAAAGACTACATTAGAAAATTGAAAACATTGTTGATCTTGTAATGCACTACTCTGCACATTTTCAAATAAATGTACACTAGAATAAGGAAATCTTTTGTGCGGTAATTTTTTTTTAAAAGTTAGGTTGCAATGTTGTTAACTAGGGTATTACTGATTTTTTAATGTTGTCCCCTTTTTGCTAGGTTTCATTTTTTTTTTCTAAAAGAAATACGGCTTCTAAAAATAGAAGAATTAGTTGCAAATCTGACTTTTTTGAATTTTCGTCATAGATGTAATTTATTTATGATTTATAACTTTTATTGATATGGAAAATGCAAGTTCATATGTATTCAAAGGTTGAACTCATTTTTTGGTCTATGATATGTATTAAACTTCAATTCTGATTTATATGTGATGGACTATTGGTTGAGAACATTCCCAGCGACGCTGAGAGGCATTGCCATAGATTGGTAAACGAAATTGGATGCAGCGCTTAAAGTCTCACGGTGAGTACTCAAAAGAGCATTTGAAGAGGAATTTAAACTCCTCAGGGACGACAATGAAATTGTGTCAGAAATATATAATACGAAGCAAGGAAACAATGAATGTACGAGCCTCCAATCGTAGACTTAAAGGAACTATTGATGAAACTGGAGACTCAGCCAACCGAAAGGCTAAAGAAACAATGGTTCATCGAAGGACTACTCCTGTCATTGAGGAAGAAAATGAAAGTCATACCTCCATCATCTTATGTCGAAGCATACAATCGGGCAATGGATATAGAAAGCGAAAACAAAACATCCTCCCGAGGGAAGAAGCTGACGGACGATGAGGGAGTATGGACGACAGCAACAATGGTGAGTCAAAAACAGTACAAGCATTACGAAGGGATATGATAAGAATGATGAAGGAACTAAAGGCCGAGAAGGAGAGTACGGAAGACACCAGAGAATTGTGGTGCATGGATTGCAAAGGGGAAGGTCACACAAAGGCTAATTGCCCGAAGAAATTGTTTTGCAATATCTAACAAGTGATGGGACAGTCCATCAAGGAATGCCCATACAACCTAAAAACAAGGAGTACACAACTACTATTCACAGGAGAGTAGTCAACTCCGCCAAACACACCACCAAAACCACAAAACAACTCTAATGCATCCCCTAGAGGATATCGGAACAATAGAAGAGGTAATAACACGCCTCAGAGTAAAATACATTATGATAGCAAAGGGAGACCCATGATACAATGCAAGAAGTGCAGCGAGTGGGGACACTTTGCCAGGGAATGCCAAAATGGTCAAAGTTTGGGGGGATGGTTGTGCAAATGGTGTGGACCAGGCGACCATGAAGACACCGACTGCCCCAAATAGAAAAGCATCAACATGCTAGACATGGATGGAAAGAATGAAGAAATATTGGTGATCACGAGAGCACAAACAAAGAAGGCCAACTACCCAGATCCATGAACAAAGAAACAAAGAATGAAGCCAAAGAAGAGGTACATCAGGCAATGGCCAAGGAGCAAAGAACCCCCCTGGAGATACCAAGTACGTTCCAGCGGTCGGTGGCCGAAAGGAACATCATTCGGCAAGTATTGTAGACCATAGTATCCATCAAAGTGACCGACCTTCTCTAGATGATGCCACAACTTGGAATGGCGATCACAAATGTAGTCGATGATGAACAACGCCAGCAACAGGAGGGCCGAAGGGAGGAATTGATAGCAGACCCCCCACCTGAGGGTGAACAAGTTATCAACCCCATGTTGCTGACGACAAACATTGGGAAGAAACTGGTGATTGTACAAATGGAGATCAATGGGAAAAACCTTACCAACACGATCATCGATGGAGGATCGGGAGTCAACGTACTACCCGAAGACACATGGAAGAGTCTCGAGAAACCTAGACTCTAGCCACCAACATTCCAACTAGTGGGCGTCAACCAACATGGTATCAAGCCATTAGGAATGTTAATGGCACAAAAAGTGATGATCAGGACACAACCGTTTTTGTTAAACTTCATAGTCATACCATTGGAGAAAAAAGCATACAATCCATTACTTGGTAGGGGATGGCTAGTGGCAGCCAAAGCAGATCATAATTGGAAGAAGGATACCCTATCTATAGAAAGTAATGGAAGAAAATATGTGATTGATTTAAGAAACCAAGCAATAAGTGAGGAGTTGGCATCGTTGGACTTCGAGTTGGAAGGAGGGTTCAGAATGGATAGAGAAATGATAGAACCAAATGATGAGGGCATCCTGGACCTTCAAGAATGCTCGGAGGACGAGACAAGCTCATTAAATGGACTATTCCACTGGCAGATGGAAGACTATGAAGTATTCCAGAGGGATTGTAATATGCTGCAAATAAAAGAAATTGAAGACAGAGCATTGAGCAACCAGACATTTCCTCCAGAGTATAGAGAATACAAAGAAGGAACAACCAAAGTGGATGATACCCCAGCACACAACTTCGAAGGGGACAAAGGGATCAAGTACGAGGAACCAAACATAAAGAAGGTCAATCTTGGAGAAGAGGACAATCCCCGTATGATCCTAGTAGGCGATGATTGGAATCCAATATTAAAGGCGACAACTTTCAAAATCTTTATGGAATACAAAGACGCCTTCGCGTGGACGTACAAGGACTTGAAGGGCGTACCCCCCGAACTATGCGTACATATAATTCTATTGGTATCAGGGGCACAACCTGTATGGAAGAGGCTGTACCAAATGAACAGGAACTATGCGACAAAGGTACAAGAAGAAATTGAGGAAATGATGGAAGCCGGAATTATATTCAAGGTTGAAATGAGTGACTGGGTGTCACCGATAGTGATATCCCTGAAGAAAGAATCAGAACAGATTAGGATATGCGTGGACTTCGGAAGCCTTAATGCTATAACAATCAAAGAGCCCTTCTCGATCCCATTCACCGACTTTGTATTGGAAGAAGTGGCAAGTCACGAGATCTATTCATTCATGGATGGGTTTTTCAGGTACAACCAGATAAGCATAGTCGAAGAGGACAAGCTCAAGACAACGTTCGTTGTTGAGGACGGAGTGTATGCATACAACCGGATGCCATTCGGTCAATGCAACGCTCCGGCGACCTTCCAAAGGATAATATTGCACATATTTGACAAGATGTTCGTAGGGAACTTCAAGGCATTCCGAGATGACTGGTCAATCTATAGTGACCAGCAAACACACCTGAAGGGCCTTCAAGATTGCATGGAAAGTTGTAGAGCAGTACGCTTGGCACTCAACCCCAAAAAGTGTCGATTCATGGTACCTTAGGGAAAACTACTCGGCTACATAGTATGCAAGGTAGGATTGAAAACCGACCCAGACAAGATCTGAGTGATTGTGCAGATGGAACCACTCGAGAACGTCATAAGAGTGAAGTCATTCCTCGGACATGTTGAGTACTACAGATGGTTCATCAAGAACTTTGCCAAGATTTCATACCCACTCGACATGCTCACGAGGAAAGGACAACCATTTATGTGGGCAAACGAGCAAGAGAAGGCATTCAATGAGTTGAAGGTACGGTTGATCAATTCACCAATAAGGGCGTACCCTAATTGGAACAAGGAGTTCCATGTACATGTTGATGCCTCTAACTATGCAATCAGAGTGACACTGGCACAAGTAGGCATATAAGGACCAGATCACCCAATATTCTTCGCTAGTCGGTTGCTATCAAGGGCAGAAAAGAACTATAGTACCACTGAAAGGGAGGCTCTTGAATGGTGTACGTTGTTCAGAAGTTCAAACATTACCTATTGGCGACTCCATTCACATTCTATGTGGACCACTAGGCATTGATGTACTTGGTGAACAAGCCCATTATCCAAGGGAGGGTAAGCCGAACGGAGGGTAAGCCGATGGCTTCTACTTCTATAGGAATTCACATTCACCATCGTCGTACAATCGGGAAAGAGTCATGTCATCGTCGATCAACTATCGAGGATCCGGTTAGGTGAGCCACCCGAGGGAGTAAATGAGGACTTCTCGGATGCACATCTTTTCCAGATAGCAACACTCCCTCTGTGGTACGAGAAGATTGGGGAATATTTGTCGACGTTGTCATTCACGAGGGATATGCCACTCGCCGAATGGTAGAAGCTAGTACTTAAAAGCAAGACTTTTCAACTAATCAACAGACTGCTATACAAGATGGGATCCTATTATGTGCTTCGATGATGTGTGATGGAGGAAGAGATTCCTGGAGTACTCAAGGAGGCCCACAAAAGACTGGCAAGAGGACACATGGGACCCAACGCCACAGCACGAAAGATTCTATTGGTAGGATTATGGTGACCGACTGTGCATACCGATGCTCGAGAATGGGTGGTAGGATGCAATACATGTCAAAGAGTTGGAAAACCACTAAAGAGGGATTTCATGCCACTCTTCCCATCTCATCCGCAAGAACTGTTAGAACGGTGGGGGGATCGGACTTCATCGAGCCGCTAAAGTTCAGCCAACTACATCGATGCAGATACATAGTCGTCACCACGGAATACTTAACGAAGTGGGCAGTGGCTTGGGCACTACTAGACAACACCGCACAAAGTACGGCAAGGATCATGTAAGAACAAATTGTCATGAGGTACGACATCCCTATCCAAATCACTAGCGACAGAAGAGGCCACTTCATCAACCATGTCATTCAATTGATGACAACGAAGTTCAAACTCCTGCACAACATTTCCAGCCCATTCTACCCAAGGGCCAACGGTCAGGCAAAGTCGATGAACAAGGTACTAGTATCAGTCATCCACAAATCATGCGGCATAGAGGAGGCAGATTGGGAAGAAAAGCTACTGGTCGTACTGTGGGCATACCGTACGTCCTACAAGGTAACCATTGGCCACATGCCATTCCAACTCATGTACGTTCAGGAAGCAGTAGTGTCGGTGGAATATATGGTGCCAAGTTTAAGAATTGTAGTCAAAAATAGACTAGGCGATATAGAGAGCTTAATGGAAAGATTATTTCAGTTGAATAAGTTGAACGAATGGCGAGTGCTCGCGCAATGGGTAACAGAGGTATTCTAGAAAAGGAGGAAATTCTGGCATGATAAACATCTCTGGCGAGCAAACTTCTAGCCAAGACAGTTAGTCCTGAAATATAACGACTGTAACGAACTAAAGCCAGGAAAGTTTAAAACAAGGTAGTTGGGACCATTCAGAATCCACCAAGTTGGAGAAAACGGAGTGATCAAACTAGAAAGGTTAGACAGCACTATACTGAAGGACCCTATCAATGGGTCTAAGCTGAAATTATACAAGGAGAGAAGAGAGGAACCAATACTAATCAACATGCTTGGATACGCCACAAAGGAAGACTGGCCTGTGCAGAGGGAGGAAGCCATTAGAGAACAAGACTGGGGTATAGGTGGCAGCGGATATGTTGCACAAGAGGACTAGGCTGTACCAAGGGGTGGAGGAGAAGAAAGACTCACCAACAAGCGAATGGAAGGTATCGTGGTGCCTTGAGTGCACAAGCACTTAACTAATGCCCTCTTTGGAGCACCTGCTCTCTGGAAGAGGGTACATAGCCACTAGAAATATCATGCAACCTACGAAGGTATAAGGAGGGGGTATCTAGCCAAAGAACTCGATGAGGAAGCCCAGAGAGAAAAGGAAGAGCAAGCCGCAAAAGAACGGAGGGAACGAGAACAAGGCAGAAGTGACGAAGAAGAGTGGTTGGATGACAAGGAGTGGAATGCGTATGCAGAAAAGGTGGGACCGTGCCTGAAACAATTATAATGACAAAAGATGCCTTCGTCTCTCATCCTGATGGACAACAGAAGATTTGCTCAAGTACATGAGAGCAAACAAACGAAAGATGTCGAAGGTGGTGACGGCGGACGGGCTTTGGCGAGTGGTGCCAAACCCAGTCAAACCACCGATAGTGGATGGAGAGGACATGACATGGTACCAGCAGTACGACGGTTGGTACATCGACAAGAGTTTCAAAGGTATTGGACCCGCTCCCCTACTGGATAAATGGTTTGATTTAAAATGTATGGGCACTTGTTGTGAAGAGTGCTATAAAAGGCTTCCGTTTACATGCAAATGGCATTATGCCTTAGAGTTAAGGGTTCGCAAAGGCGATGAGATCAGAGGCCGAAAGAGGAAAAATGAAGGGGAGAAGAGAGAAAATGGCAAAACTCAAAAATTGAAAAGAGAAGAGTTACAAAATGACAAAATTGAATTTGGCAAAGTTGAAAAATGGAAAAATTAAGATAGGGGTAGTGAATGGAAAATTGAAGAAGAATGGAAAAAATGTCAAAGGAGAATTGGAAAATTCAGAAAATGAAGAGAAAAAATGGAAAAGTATGAGAAAATTAAAAAGTTAGAGAAAAAGAGAATAAAGGAGAAAAAATATAAAGTGAAGAAAGACGTTGAGAAAATAGAAAAGCTAGTATATTAAAAGTCAAGGTGGAAAAAATTAAAATAAAAGAAGTCATTACATCAAATGTTGTACGAAATACTAAGGAAGCCTGAAATTTACATAAACCGTACACCATATGGAATAATAAGGAAGCTCGAGAAGACGCGAAATTTCGAGGAAGGCAAGAAATTAAAAGGGGGCATTGTACGCCCAAAGCCATATAGGAAGACTGTACACCAAGAAGATCAGGAAGTGAAGTCGACCAGAGACTCATATGGTGGAGTCATCTGTGGAAAAACCGTACAACTTGTTGAAGTAGGGACCATATGAGGTGAGGAGGAACTATCTATATGATGTAAGGAGAGTTCGTACGAGTTGAAAATCATAAAGAAAAAGTCCGTACGAGTTCAAGAGAAAAATTCCATATGATTTCATAAAGGACTTTGCTTAAGGAAGATTGCCATACAGAGTATAAGCACAGGAAAGAAACTCAAAAAAATTGCAAGACAAACGGATGGTGGCCTGGTGTGCAAGACAGGAGAGAGAAAAGAACCAACGCAAGAGACTGAAGGTAGACACAAGGCGGAAATTGAAGGAGGTTTGACACAATAGACCGTACGACGTATGATACAGAAGAATCAAAGACGTCCACAAACACCAACCAGTTTAGAGTATGGCAGATGGATTGGAAGGCAGAGAGTGGACGAGCAAGAAAACAAGACTACCCTACAGAAATCAAACACCACCATTGTTGTACGCTCAAAGAGGTGGAGAAAGACCACCAAGGCTGATAAGGCTATAGCCCTCTCCCAAAAGATCCGTGCAAAGGTAGATTCCTCCAACCAGCGTCTTGAGAGTGAGCTTCAGCAGCAGGTTAATCTTTTGGAGGAGGAGAAAGCAAAGGTGGTCGCGAGGGACACAGAGTTGGTTGAAAAAGACAAGAGGATACTAGCATTGGAAGAGGAATTGGCTAAGCAGGTTGGGGAGAAATACAAGAGGATACAGGCATTGGAGGAGGAGCTGGCCAAGCAGGTTGGGGAAAAGGATCAGGAAATAACAAAGATCAACCAATGCCTCAGGGAGGCAGTCCACTTGGTGAAAACAGCTAGGGAGAACGAGTTGAAGGTGGCACATCACCTGAAACTCAGGTCGGAGGAAGTCTACCGCCTTCGACAACAGAGTGCACAAACAACCACCCCGACCTCAGTATACCCAGCTCCAGGGATGTCCTCTCACCCAACTTCTCATAGTGTTTTTTTTGGGTAGTAGTCTTCCATTTTTTGTTGTAGTCATCTAGAAGACAACTTGTTAATAAATAATTATGTTATGGTCATCCGTACTAGTAGTATAAAATAAAATAGAATAATACTCTGCACAAATTAATGTAATCGGTAATTAGTCTGATGGTTGATTAGTTAGGAAGCGTTGCTCATGATTGGTATCTCAAATTTGGCACCAACCAAATTGGCTTTGGTTTAATGTTTTCTACAAGAACATCTTTTATTTCTATTTAGTTTCCTACTTTGCTAGCATACACCAATCAAGTTTATAACTTTGGCTATGTCTTAAGGGAGTTACACTAGAAGGAGATCTTGAGAGGTTTGAGCATGTAGGAGTCCTACTCATCTTTATAGCCTATTGCTCTATAAACCTACATCTTCAATGAGCTTGTGTCAAATATATATCCAAAGGGCTATGATGGTGAGATTGCAAGATATAAATTTGTTTGAGGCTTAAAGGGATTCATTTTCTTGTGTTTGGAACTTGTTACATCTTTGGGTGCACTTACATGATTTTTTGTATCTATTGTGAATGAGGTTTTGCAAGCATGTTCTTGATTGCGATTAGGGCATGGTAGTTAGGGTCTTGTTCCAATTATTATCTTGTATTAAGACCTCAAGGGAATACTCCCTAGGTTTTGTAGAGCCCAAAGAAGAGGATAGGCTCTAATCCTACGGATTGGTCCAAAATTGTACTCTCTTTGTTGATTTTTCATTCTTTTTTCTCAAGATACCCTATTTACCTTATCTCATAGAGTAATGATACCAAAGGAAAGGGCTTTTAGTTTTGAGAAAGCCAACAAAGACCAAATGAGGTGTGGTGAAGTGCCCATAGTAACACTGGAAAGTAGTCTTAAATGTGTCCTTGGGTTTAACTTGTATTTGATGGTATACAAACTATAAATCAATATGGGGTATTGGATACTTGATGGTTTTATTGCCCAAGGGCCTATAATTAATATACATCCTCGTCATTCCATCTTTCTTCACCAATAACATTGAAAATGCAAATGGACTCATGTTGGGTCTAATGTGTCCCAAACTCAATAGCTCCTATTAGTCCACTCTATTTCATCCTTGAAAGCACTAGGATGTTGATAGGGAGTCACGATGATGGGTCTCATCCTTGGTTCTAACTCGATAGTGTGTTGAAAACCCTTATCTAGTGGGAGTCTTGAAGGCATGTTTCCAAACACAAAAGCATATTTGTCTAACAAAAATCTAATATTAGGAGAGTATTCGTCTTCCCTTGGATCCATAATACCCAGTGGTATCCCCTTAATGTTGAAACCTATTGCCATCTAACTCACTTGATTCTATTTCAAAAGCCTATCTATTTGGTGAGCTGAAACTTGTATTGGTGCATTTTCAACACCCTTGATGGTTCTTTTTTCCCCTAATCCAAGAATCTAAGTGTCATTGTTTGGTAGTTTCACCAAGCAAATACAGCCACTAGATGCCCAAAACCATAGCTGATAGTATGAACTCACCAAGTGGAATGGCCTAAAAATCATAGGTGATAATATGCCCATCTACTATCACTTGTAACTGGCAGACGACCTACTTAGGCCAATTAATAGCCATCCACTATAGCCACTTTGAGCCCTACAAAAGCCCCTAAATAACCATCCTCTAACTTCTCCATTCTTCTTGTATGATGGACTATAATAGATAGAGGGATTCAAGAAATAGCTTGCAGCATGGAGGTCACAATTCATTTGACGACCCCATCTAGCATTAATGATCATCCAAATTTTCATGAATCTACTCATCATTTTGCATTTTGGATCGTATTGCCTCCTTTTGCATTATCCATATCCTTATAATAATAACCCATGAGGAAAATTTTCCATCAACCAATCTTAGCATTCTAACCAAGGGCTTTGAAATTTGCACAATGTCATGTGCATCCTTCTAAATGCCTTATCAAACACAAGGTGTGAAATAGTGATCTGATTCGTCTAAGTAGAAAATAAACACTCTTCCCAATTTGATGAAACAAACATGCGTTTGAGGTTTATCTTTTGGGCAAATAAATTCTGCAATACCAAGAAATTAGTGGTAAATCTTGTCACACTTGGTTTCATGAGTTCCTTTCCCTCATTGAAAGATCTCATCATGCTTAACACCCTAGTGTGGTTATATATGAACTTGGTGATAGATCTCTCCCCTCTACTATAGATTTAATTCAATCAAATTTTCCAATGTTCTCAATGGTTAAATTAAGGCAACGTGTTGCACATGGGATCCAAAACAATGTGGAGTGTTTCACCGTGAGAATTTTGCTTACTACCACACAATTTGCTGCATTATTAATGATAAACTAGACTACAGGCCCAACCTCCATCACAACTTCGTCAAATTTTGAAAACAAGTGATTTGATTTCATTCTATCTGATGCATTTATTGATTTTAAGAAGATTGTGTCACCTTTGGATGCAATAAGAAAGCTGATCAATATATGATACCTTCTATCAATCCACCCATAAGGCATAATGTTACAACCTATAATCTTCCATTGCTAGTGATGCTCAACAACTACTTAGATAACATCTTGCACCACCTCTTTAAAAAAGCCAACTTTGAGGCTTTCACATGATGAGGCCTTGAAACCAAATCTTGCAATAGCAATATCAACCATGTCTTGCTAATAAGGAGATTGAGCAACATTGAATGGGATGCTCAATTATTGCATATAAACATTTTTTTTCCATTCCATGCTCTCCAATGATGTTTGGGATTTAGATGCAATGCGGGGTGTCATAAAGGCATTCACCCTTCCACTAGCAATATCAGGTTTCTTGAAAGTGTTGGAGAAGATGGTGTGGCATTAGAAGAATCATGCCCCGAAGCTAGATATTTCTCATCATCCATACCAACAGCTGCTTCACAAAACTAAAAGATCATGTCAATGAACCAACAATAGTTTGGGCCTCTTTCACCTTACTTTCTACATAGGCATCAAGGGACAACTTTGCATTTTTGGTCACATCCAAAGGATAATTCCTGCAAGCTTTCACTTTGTTTTCTAATATCATTGTAAGAAGTCATTTGAAATGGTTGATTGCCCCACCATTTTTATTCCCACAAAAGTCACATTTTAGCATTTTTTAATAAGAAACCTCTGTACAAGAAACCAATGCAAAATCTCTCTCATGGCATGATGAAATATGGACCGAAATCTGGCAAGTTTCTTGTGCCAATGAGAACCAGCACAAGTCCATTGAAATATTATAGTCAATAATAAAATGATCCATAAGCAACAAGATCAGTTGTACATGCGACAAATATACAACTTCAAATGTGGCATAGCACTAATATTAGGTTTTATCCTGGTCACTGTTTTGCAAGCTTAATGAATATGTCAGCAAATGTCAATCGGTTGTAGGTGAAAGGTAGCAATACGAAAGACTGGACTATTCCTACTAGATGATCACATTTTCAGCTCATGCTGATTGTGAACATCCCCACAAGAGGATTTGTTGTTCTATTCAAAGTTTGAAACATAAGCAATGATCGGTAAAACATGTGTTGAAGGTTGTTTAGTATAACATGTTGAAAGCATGAGGTAACCATTTAAGACCTCTGAGGAGGCCTCTCAGATCTATAATTACGCAGTCACAGTTACAATGAGATACGGAAATATTAATAATATTATATACTCTATTATATATATCAGAAATATTAATTACCCTACTATATATATCAAAAATATTAAAGGATACAGAGAAAGATATTCAGACAAGCCATGTTTGCATAAGATACTTTATTATATATATGGATATATTCAAAGTTTATATATATATATATATAAATAAGGCATCTCCAAGTATCCCGTCTCCTATTTTTCAAAAACAGATGTACCCCAGTATCCATCTCCTGGCAACCTTGTGTTTCCTACTAATCAAAATGTGGATCTTGGTGATGCGGTTAATTTCATTTGGAGAATGAATCCTTCTATAATTATGAACATGAGTTGGATTAAATGTTGGTTCTAACCCAATTTAGATTATCAACTAATAGTGTTCAAATTCAATGATTTTTAAAAGTCAAAGAAACTCCTGACATTTTCTCATATATGGTACAATTATTACAAGGCAGGGAAAACACTTTTTTTTTTTTTTGAGCAAAAGGCACGAAAGCCTGTATATATATAAATTATATAGAATAAAATGATTACATATTTCAAATGACCATATTCAGAATGTATATGAAAATCATGCTGAAAGTTCAAAATTCAGCTTACTGGCCCCAAAATTTCAACTATGAAGACCACCCTTACAACTGCTACTGAGTTTGCATAGATAAACAGACTACTACCCTGAAACTAGTAGACAAATTCCCTAACATAACTAGTAAACTCTAAACTCTGAGCGAAAAACCCACAGAATACAGAGGCTATTCTTCCATGTAGTCATCTTGCACTGAGTTTTCATCCGGCAGGGAAAACACTTATAACATACAAGAATGTGGTCATCTGGAATGGGCTTGGGCTCCTATTTTTATTCAGAGGACAGTCCTATGGAATTGTAAAAATGCAGCTACAGGATTAAAATAAATCTTTCCCTATAAAATAGGAGCCTGGCACATATAGTTGCAAACTTTAAGCTGGTATTGGACAGGAGGAAGCTGGAGGGGACAAGGGGCAGAGCGAGTTGAAAGTTACCTCCAGCTTAGAGAATGTTTTTGTCTGTAGCAGCTTGCATGGCATTTTTTTCAAAATTCTAACAGTTGCTATAATTTCTCATCAAAAAGTTCTCATTCCTATTTAAATTTTTTTGGCAGAGGAATTTAAGATTTCATGGGACCCTTTGTTTTAGAAAAGCTCCTAATTTTGCTCAGCAGCATCTACTTAGAAATTTTAGTTAACCCCTGCCCATAGGTCCATAATCTAAGCTTTTGTTAATGAGGGGCCGGAAAGTTAACTCACTTTCCCTGTTGGTGAATCTTTTGAGATAAGTAATTCATTCTGAGTGATCCTTGCTTCACAATTCTTACTAGCATCATGCATTTGTGTTAAATAATTGAAAGCTTCTGTTGGTATTTTTATTTAGATATTTTATTTTTGTGGGATGGCAAGAGAGCCCCAGGAACAGCGAAATGTCCAATATGAGAAATTTCAGGTCATTATTTTCCAAGAAAGGCTGCATTGTGTGGTTGTTTTTCAGACTCCCAAAGAAGTGCTCTGTTTTCTTCTCATGATCTGGATTGTGAATATAATATTGCATACACCTATAAATCTGAGTTAAAGCCGGTTAAAATTTCCTTGATAAAATTTAAGTCACTCTCATTCAGCGTGTTATTCCCACGATGCTACTGAATCTCAAGAAGCATAGTAGCATTTTTTTGCTGCTTAAGCTCAAGGTGGTTTCAATACCTGTAGTTGACACCACTTTAGTTAAATGGATAGCCAAATCAGGGAAAGGGAAAGGAAGGGAAGGAATAGAATCAATTGTACCAGTGGTGGAATCATATGAACTAGCCTGAGTAGCCTTGGTGCAATTCTGTTGGCCATATCTCTCAGCTGCAATGCCATTATCAAATCCTTTGACAGGCACAGGAGGAAAATGCTGCCTTGAGTATTAACATTATACATTACTGGGTAGTTGGAAATTTTTGTCATTTTAGGCAGACAAACCCGTCGTGACCTCCTCGATTGGGTCATCCAAATACTAACAATTACTATTATTTCTTGATTCAAGCTATAACAATAACTTATTCTGATTGTTTTAAAATAATATGATTATAATTCTTGATCTAGAGTATAGTTCTATGCATTTTGTTTCTTCTATTTTCCAAGTCCAGAAGAAATAATAGAGAATCTGATCATTAGTTTCTATCATTTTGTTTTGCAGATATGGCATTCTTCTTGTTGCCCATGGCGATACTCTACAAATTTTTCAAGCAATTCTACATGCAACATTCCACAACCATCCTACAGAGAAGAATGGGATCTTAGAAATAGACATGCCTGGAGTAATGACTACTTCCATATTATCACAACATCGAAAATTCTCTCTTCTTACTGGGGAACTTCGTCGAGTTATTTAAATGTTGTTTTTGTTATCTCCTGTAACAGATTGATAAAGTGAATTTTCACATTATTGGTGCCGTCATTGCTTATTTCAAAGCTTTTGAATACTCAAATCAATCTATTTAGATATATTATTGTGTGCTAAACCTTGAAATGGGTTGACACCTCAGATGACTTTTATGCAGCTGAACTGGTTTCACTATTATGTTATCTTTTCCATTATATTTATAGACAAGTTCACATAAGAAATGTTGTAAACATTGTTAATGCAATCTTAACAGTTCTAGCCAGGAAAAAGTAAAGGAATTAGTAGTTGTAATGACGGAAAATGTATCCCTCTACATTTTCGCATTCGTTTGGGCCTTCCTTGTTAAATTGAGTTTAATGTTGCCTTGATTTAGTGTTGTAATGTGTTTTAACACATTCATATTAGGTCTTGGGCCCTTGTAAACTAAATGGACCTAATTGTGCCTTATTTAAGGTGTTGTAAAGTGTTGTACCACACTTTCACACTAATCTAAGGTTTTCATTATTAATTGGGCTTCTTTATGCCTTAATTGGCCTTATTTTGCATCCACAAGCCTTAATTAATGCATCTTTCCGAGGATAATTCCGACATAAACCAACTTCCAATCATAATTCAAGTGTTTTTGGATTTTGTATGGCCCAAATTTAGTGATTTGGGACTCATACGCCACTGTGGGCGTATGGGTCCCACCTAAGTTTTGGGGCCCCGATCTGGATTTCACATGAATCTAAGCATTTCTTGAAAAATGTGTCCCAAAGCCTAGCCTAATGGGACTCATACGCCAGAGTCTCGTGTGGCTTAAAATTAAATTAAATTCAAATTCTTGGCGGGATTTTATTCTCCTAGATCTAATGTCGGCTTGTAGTGTTGTAATTTCGGGAAATTTGGCATAAACAAGTATAAATACAAGGTTATTTCACTCATTTTCACCTAAGACTTTCATGAGAGCATTCCTTATAGCAAATTTGAGTTCATGAGAGCATTCAAGTGTTTACAAGAGCATTCAAGAGTCTTCAAGAGTTGATTATCAAGTGTTTTGGAGCATTATTCAAGTATCAAGTATCATGTCAAAGTCATCATGCATCATGTTTGTTTTTGAGCTAACAATTGTGATGTAGGGTTTTATGATTCAAGCAAGCACTCAATTCAAGATCTACAACATTCAAGCAAGAGTCAAGATCTACATCCATTGGAGCCACTTCATACATGTTTGTAGCACTTTATTTCTAGGGTTTGGTGAATTGCAACATATCATTTTGTTCATTCATCATTCCTCCTTTCCATTTGATTTCATTTCAAGGTTTGATTACCAAAATGGGGTTTGACCAAGCCAAACCCCTTTCCACTAACAAAACAACATTTTTCCCTCTCTTTAGTGTGTGATTTGCAAATCTAGGTTGAAGACCTTCTATGGAGCAAGATTGGAAAGAAGTTGTCAAAGTTTCACCTTATTTAGAAGAACATCAAAAGACATCTACAGAGCATAATTGAGCAATTCAGATCTGGAAATCAGGTTGAGAAGTCAGAGCAAAGGTTGAAGAGCAGATTCAGATTGACTTTCTGAAAAGGCAAAACTGGACTAATATGCCACTTTTGGCATATGAGTCCCAATTCAGTGAATTTTCCAATTTTCAAGTGTTCCAAACTTATCTCTGCCATATTTTTGTTCCTCCGCAGAAACCCTAATCTGGGACTAAATCACCCAGACTGGCGTACGAATCCTAGTAGACAATAAATTCAGCATATTCAGCATTTCAGGTCCTCAATCAAGTTGCTACAGGTTTCCAGGTGCCCCTTTATACTTTTCCAGCTTTCTATTATGTTTTGCATCCACTTCTAGGTCATTTAGTGAAGCTTTGCATATCATTAGTTTTAATCACTAGGTTTTACATATTACTTGTCTTTCCAAGCCCTCGCTTGGTGGTGAACCCCTCTTTAGTCATTAATCAGACCCTAGGACAACCTTTAGCAGATCTCCTCCTTTCATTCCACCTTGGGAGTGAGATCTCTAGGGTTTCCTTGAATGTAATAATAGTGAAATAGGAGCCCCTCATTGTGCTTCATCTCCTAAAAGGTGGAGCACCCTATTTCCATCATTACAGTAGTGTCTTTCGTTCCCTTATCCATGAATTCACTTGATTAGAACTTCTATTTTGGTTTTAAATATTCAATGTTGAATTTGGATATAGTATGCATTGTTCTCAATAGCAAGGCATGCAGTTAAGTCATCTACTCTTACTAGAGAGTGTTATCAAAAATATTGAAACATATCTGGGATTAGGAAAATATGTATCGATGCATAATTTTATTGAAAGTGTCTGATGATACTCATAGTATACCCTATTGCGTATGCTAGCAAAAAGATGATGGAAATCCCTTAATACATAATGACCAACTAAAAAAATTTATTGTCTTCTTGAGTAATAGCAACAAACTTTTTGAGTAAGTTATCCAATCGGTATGAGTTTAAAATTTGACTTGCTTTATTGTATTAGTGGTAAAATTTTGAAGGAATAAGCTATTCAGTCGATATGAGTCAGTGTTCCACGGGGACGCGTCCCCCCCAAAAATCTTGTCGTTTACGAGACTTGGAGACTTCAGGGAAACGTCCCCCCATTTCTCCGCCGCCTCCGAGATGTCTCTCTTCTGAGGGGACTTTTGGATGTCCCCAAGACTTCCAGACATCCCTCGAATTGGAAGAAACTTCCAGGCATCCCCCTTAAAAATGCAATAAAGAATGATTTTTTTAAAAGAACAAAAGTATAAATTATAAATTTTAAATTTTAAAGTATTTTTAAAAGCCTAAAAGGCTAAATCGACCATGCCTTTGACTTTTTCTTCTATTTTCATTTTGCTATTTACACGACTGAGCCGTGGGTGTCTGAGTTTGGGCAATTGAAAGTTACAGTTATGTAGGGTTTTTTTTTTCTGTTTATTTTTTTTTATGCTTTGCTGGATGTCCATACCCGTCCTAAAGCTCCGATTCACGTTGCAACCGCATAGGCAAGGAGGGGTCAAACCCTGAAAATGTGCAAGCATGGGAAAGGCACGTGAACTGTTAGACTGAATGCCTCAAAGAGATGTCATCTCGTGGGATACACTGTTGATTGTAATTATGAATCATGGTATAATGATTATGAAATTCAAATTATGAAACATCTAGTTCTCATTCCAATGTCTATCAAGTATATTTTCATTTTGATTTTCAATGTTCACTAGTTCAATGAAATCATTGCAACGTGTTTAAAGTTTAAACTTTAAACTTTACTTATTCCTTAGGATTCTATAGTTATACATCTTTTTATAACTAATTTTTCAAGTACTATATGTATTTCAGCGCCACCCCCCCTGCTGTTGTCCCCCTGCCGCCTCCAAACTTAGACCCCCCGTCCTGTCCCCACGCCCCTGAAATGCGTCCCCTGTCGTCCCCCCGTCCCCGTCCCCGTCCCCATCCCCAAAACCTTGTGGAACACTGATACAAGTCTAAAATTTGACTTGATTTACTAATTTTTCTCTTTTCTGGAGTTATCATATTTATAACAGCAGCATAATGCAAGTATATCTGTAATATAAAGACTCGAGAACAAACAAGTAATGTTGTAATTGGCAATGCATCCACTATATATTGTTAGAAAGGACGCATCTCTACACTATAGAAGTATTGCATATACTGTTTTGTATCTTTGATACTGACCAAAATGATGCCTGGATCACTATATTCGTTTCTGTAATTGGGCTTTTATTAATTAATTATGAAATAATCTATAGACTAATTACAACACAAGCTTGTAATATTCGGCACTTCTATAAGTAGGCACATTACAAACAACCATTCTTTATGAGACTAAATTGTTGAGGCTTTTATTTTGTTATCTTGTGTGGAAGTACTAATTTTTGAGTTTCTATTACATATTTTTACATCTTCAACTTTTCACAACGCTAGTTGATTTGTGATAACAACTAACGTGGTAAAAAAAAAAAAATTCAAAGACATACAACCATTCCATACAAATGTGAGGTGTAATTTGTGATATCCTCCCTTGATTTGAGGAAGCAACAGCCAATTTACGAATCGAGTAAAAATGATTTCACCAACTTGAAATTGTTTTTCTTTTCCTTAAAAATTGTTATGCGCTCATATCTATGAAGATATCCTTTGAATAAAATAATAATTTAATAAATGTCTATTTCTAAGTTACACTAAGTTTTTGAGATGAATGGATGCATTTATGGGACAGATTATTGGGATACTATTTTAGCGTATGTCTATTAAAAAAATGTGAATTTTTAATATATAAGAAATTTTAAATATTCATATGATAGCTTTGATAAGACATTTATCATATACATTATAGAACTTTGTTATATAACATTAAAGTCAAATTGAGATTTCACATAAGAGTCAACACATAAGTGAACAAATATTAAAATTTTGTTGCTTTCATAATTCGTTGTAAATGTACATATGTATTATATAAAAATTACAACAAAATGTCCAAAAGATGTGGTTATCTATGTATATATAAAAATTTGTTGTTTGTTCACCCAACATAGCTTAAAATGATTTTTATTTTTACTTTTTAAAACTTGAGTGGGGATTCAGGGATGGTGGTCCCTAGTGGAGGTTGAGGGGTAATGCCTCTTGTGGAGATTTAGGGGTGGCTATCCATAGTATGGTTGAGGGGCAATGCCTTTTGTGGGGGTTTAGGGGTGGCAATTCATAGTATGGTTGAGGGGCAACGCCCCTAATGGGATCAAGGGACAATTCCCCTAGTGTGATCCTTGTCACAATACAAGGTGGGGTTGAGGGGTGCAGCCTCTACCACCAAGCCCAAATTAAAGCCTTTAAGACCAGATAGACCTTCAAGTGCATGTCTTTTTTTTTAAATCTCACTTTGTGTTGTATTTGATATTAATATTATAATAGTATGGTTACTATAAGCAATGAGAATGTATAGACCTTCAAGTGCATGCTATTTTCATAATTTTATCACTTTTGTATTATATTTGTTAGTAATATCATGCAATAATAGTATCTTTAGAATAAGCCAAATCCAAATTTGTTTGTAAATTGCTGCTATAACCAAAAAACAGAACTAAGTGGCCCTGAACAATGCATTTTTTAAATACATAGTATTAAAAAATGCATTCAAATCAAGTGTCTAAATTCATTTGCAGTGCATATCCTTTACTAAAAGAGATCATGGAGTCTCCCAAACTATCTAGAACATATCCTTTACAAATATCTCACAGAAAACTAGAGATGCACGTCCTATTTATAATAGAGTATTGGAGTTGACACCCATCTAGAATTTAAGTTCAAAAGTCAACTCATAGCATATAAAAACCCATGAATATCAATCTATGCCCACTATCTTGAATTCCTAGGCATTCTTTGTTGTGTGTGTGTATGCAGATATTGATAAGTTAGTTGCTACCAGTAAGGTAGCTCCCATATCTATTGATAGTTAAAAGATGATTACAAAACCTCCTTCAAGGAATTAGTTACATTCCCGGAACATTTGTCGCCTTCGGATTATAGTGCAGCAAGAATCGAAGGCCTTGAAACAACTCAAAAGCTCCGTCCACCTATTGTGGAGATAAGAGAGACCTGTATTGACCTAAAAAGAAATTAAATGTCTCCATGTTATTCCATAGCAACCCATCTTGAAAGAGGCTTAAAGCTCATCTCGCATTCTTGTTTGCTCGAGCATTGCCTATATCAAAGATACCCCCAATGTAGCCTGACTTAGGACGCTTGTTGAATGTCAAGATCGCATGAACTGCCACAGCCATGAAGGGAGATTTGAGAAAGTTGCTTGCCACTATCTTCCCCCATCTTGTCTTTCCCAAAATGAGAACACAATTGATCAAAACAAAAACATTTCCAGCATTTGCTCATCGTGAACATGATTTCCTTCAAGCACTTTGGGATTGATAACATTCCTAATTGCCGACTCCATTTCCGTAGAATCCACACAATAGAACCTTCAGAGCTGGGAGGAGACATCCTCTGCAACACACAAGCAATTACAACGAGCCACTGGAGTGTGGTTTGCCATTGTGCATGCATCAAAGATAGGCTCGGTTTGGTATATAGAGTTCCCATCCAATTTCCGAAGTGATCTTATGAAAATCTAGACTGGAACGTAACAGACATTGTCTGAATCAGAATAATTCGTGTGAGATCTGGGGAACTATCAACCCGTGAAGTTCGTGCAATTAAAAGATCATAGAAGTATATTATCACAGCTATTTTGGTCATTTGATAAGACTTCTATCACTGATTGATCACAGACCAAATTTGCAAGAGAATTTGCTGTACAATTCACCTCCTAAAAGTAGTGCCTGATGGAGAAATTTTCCATATTATCAATTATTAGCCAGATAGACTTTGCAATGTTTCTCAATCTCCAATTTGTAACACTTTGATTTCAATTAGCATTTATGCATATCTATGAGTCGCCTTCTATATCAATATTGGATCGCTATTTTCTTCCTTAGCATAAATTTTTGCCCAGCAAAGAGAGCTTGAAACTCTGCTTCCTTATTTGTTCCATTTAGGAGTTTCTTAGAAATGGTTCCAAATCAAATTCCCAAGCTCACCTCTTATGATGCAATTAGTCTGAGAGATCCCCAGGTTACTTCCTTATTTGTTCCATTTAGGAGTTTCTTAGAAATGGTTCCAAATCAAATTCCCAAGCTCATCTCTTATGATGCAATTAGTCTGAGAGATCCCCAGGTTACTGCTAGTTGCCCCATCAAAATTTAGTTTTAGTCTATCATATATGGGGAGCTGGGGTGCAGTTGTATGATATAGTTGTTCCTAGAGGTATCACGTTATTTTGTAATTTTCTACCTGTTTTTAAGTGGGGACGATTGGTCATCTCCAAATTTTTGCAGCATTTTTAAGATCATTTTGAGTAAATCTAAGGTTTAGGGGATGTCGTGGGACATCTTTGAGGTGTTCTTGAAGCATTCCTTGCCTTTATGCTATGCTTGCGTAAAGGCAAGGAATGTATCCCTTGCATCATAGCTTTATTTCACATAAAGCATATTAAGAGGGAACATTTACTATGTTTTAGGGAGTTTGTGGCATGGTGATGGTAGGATGTATTTTAGGAGTTGTAGGGGAGGTCATTTTTAAGGGACAGTGATTAAAAATATAGGAAGAACTTAAAATTATTCATATATAAGACATTCATTGTATTAATTATAGAATCATATTACATAATATTACTGTTGAATTGAGAAGTCACATGAGAGTTGACACAAAAAAATGAAATCGCATTGTTTTCATTGTCAATGTGCATATATATTGTACAAAATTACAACAAAATGTCCAAAGGCTACAAGTAAGATTATAAAATAACAAAAATATAGAGAATATGTCATTTCACTTTACCTTTATTTGGGAACATTGCATGAAAATTGAAGTCCATCTAAATCATTTCCTACCTCATCTAATTCTACTCCAACTAGCTTTGCCTATGTCTCCTCATCAGTCTAGATGGCATCTTCAAGATCAACATCACAACATGTTGGTTGGAGTCTAAGGATAGTTAGAAGTTTGTCAATCCTAAAGTGACAATGCACTATGCATGACCACCAACTTCTCCAATTATTGAAAGATAAACTTGTTCCTCTTGATAGATTGAATGAAGTTGTATGCGGATCAATTCCTTTCTAGAGTAGATAGATTGACAATCTATCAAAGGAAGTGAGTGGCAAGCATCCTTAACTCCACAGTATCCATGCCATGCCATGTTTACTATTTGATAGGGTCATTTTGAGTTAATGTGAGCCTATTTTCCCTAGCTTGTATGTTCAAAGTTGGACCTCAAAGATTGACAAAGAAAATCCACTACTTCTAAAGTAAGGCTACTTGCTTAATGCTATACATCTTTAAAAGGTTCTTCATGAATCCTTTTTTCACCTCTTCATTACTACGAGGCACTCTACTAGACTTGTTGCATATTGTTTGAGATTTAGAGCATAAACTACCATATGAAACAAGGTGTTCATAGTGTTTGCTACCACATCAGGAGTCTAATATACTCTTCATATGGTCTTAAATTAAGGTTCTTGTAATGAATATCTTACTTTATTTGTCCAAACATGTCAAATGTATCATAAATTTTGCTAAAACTAAGGGAGTTTGTATCAACATACCTAATCACTTGCACAATAAATGAAGTGAAAGAGAAAATGTATTTGCAAACAAAATATTCAAAAAATAATAAGACAATTATTTTAAAATTAAAATACATAAAAAAATTCAAATTTTAAGATATAATAAAGGAAAAAAATGTTGATAGATTTACTTAAAAGTGGACCATCAATCATCATCAAGGATCTTTTGCTTCACACTCTTCCCTTCAAGTGTGTTAGTCTTTGACTTCCTACCCAACTCAACATTAATCATCATTAATTATAGAACCTACTTAACCTCAAGCATTCTCTCTAACAAGATGAAGTAACTAACATATCTAGTCTCCACAAGTTTATGGAACTCCTTTGAAAAAATCTTGAATGTTAAAAAGTTAATTCTTAAGACAATTTATAACTATGATATTAAAAACCTTGAGATTGTGTGATCTAAGTATAGTTATGTCTATTCTATCAATTCAATTAACAACGATTAGGAAAGAACATGAAACTATATGCAAACCACATGTACATGAGACACAAGGATTTATGTGGATACCCACTAGCAAAAGGACACTTTACAACTATATTATTATGAAATAAGCTCAAAATACAATTAGTCTATTTTACATTTTTTCTCAGATTGTAATATGCATTTGAAATTTTGCAATCATGTTTCAAAACATGACCACACCTTTAGATAACAAAAATCTATTCCATTTGCACCATGAATAAGAAATAATCGACTTTCTTAGAATCCCAATTGTCTTAGTGTTCTAATTTATTATGGAATAACTATCACACAACCATATCATGACCAAACCATAACATTCGCATACCACACATCATGCCAAGTTGAACATCTCCAAATAATTATGCATCTCAAATGATTAGATGCTATTGCACATAATTAGTTAAAAATTGTTGACCAAACACCCTTGAAAGTGAACATATCTTTCCACATTACAACCAAAGCCAAACCATAGCTTGGGGTAATAGAAAGAAACTTCTTGTTGTTTCTAACCACCTACAATATCTTAGAACATTATCTAGAACATATGCATGTCCTCAACTATCATTACAAGCATTTCATCATTGTTGTATGTTCACCTACACTACCATACATGTTTTGTCAATTCACTAAATTCATTATACAATAGTGATTCCTTTACCAAACATCTTGTGGCTCCTATTAAAGCACCATTAGGCTATAATAAAATTTCATGTCATACATCTTATTCCCATTGCATTCTTAATGCATAGGCTTCTAAGATTTTCTACTAGTAATCAATTAAACTTGTCAACAATATTTTCAACAACCCTAGATGTTCTCTCACCTACGAACTGTTTGCAGGTGAATAGCACACCAATGTACCATCATCTCACTTGATATTTATTGTAGGATACTTTATATGACTATTTAACACCAATTACATTAGAAATTCTTACAACCACACCACTTCTTTGTAGGAATATGTGGCAGCCATATGCCCTATTTCTTGTACTGGATAAAGAAACTATCTATTTTTGCTTACTCATCCAACTCATTGCTCTCCAAACTAACTCAACACATAGACACTAGTTGATCTCTAGTTATCTAGAACTCCAGTCCAATCAAAATCAACAAACTCATGTATATTCAACACCTTCTAACATCACTAATACCGCAAGAACACAAACATTAATCTAAATTTATTTTCAAGTACCTACAAACTCTTTTCACTTAAGTCTAGTGTTCTATGCCAAATTTTGGCATAAGCCTACTTAGAACTCCCATTACTTAGGCAATGTCTAGTTTTATAGAGACCATCACATATGTGAGGATTCCTACCACACTTGTATATGGATATTTAAATACCCTCCAAAGCCTTGATAAACTTACGACACTTCTAAACTCAATTTAGTGCCTACAAATAAAAATATATTTATAACTTTTTCATCATGCATTCCAAATCTCTCCAAAATAGTTTCAAGATGTTTCTTCTAGTTCAACCACAACTTCATGTATGACATGTCTCTATAAATCTTTATATCAAATGTAAATCTTATAACCCCTAAGTACTTCATATCAAACTACCTAGACAACTAAGCCTCGAGTTTCTTAATTAATATCTTATTATTTCTAAAGATCAACATATCATCAAAATATAACATAATAATTAAACATGATCACCAACATGTTTGTGTTGCATACATTAATTAGCATTACTCAGTTTGTAAAACCTGGTTATGATGCACAGGCACCAAATTTTTGCTACCATATGCATGATGACTACTTCAAACCATATAAAGTCATTTTTGGTTCACAAACTAGATCATGTTTTCCCTTCACATTGAATTATTTAGATTGAATAAAGATTTTTCTTCTAAGTATCCACACAAGAATGTAATCTTGAAATCCGTGTGTACTACTTCAAAATAACACACCACCACAATAGATAAACAACATTTTAAATGAATTTAACCTAACTATAGGAGACAAAATGTCATCAAAGTGTATTTCTTCAATTTGGGAATACCCCTAGAATACTCTTTTGTCACCAATCTTACTTTGAACCTTTTCAATGTACCATCTATGCTGAAATTTTTCTTGACACCCACTTCCAGTTGATGGGATTTCTTCCATCAATAAAACAAACTAAATGAAAAGTCTTACACTACTACAATGTCATCTCCTCTTTCATGGAATTTCTCCAAGACTTCCTTTACTTAAAAAAGAGAACTTGTTCTAAAGAACCGGGTTCAACATTAGTAGAAATTAAAATAAAAACGCATTGAAAATATGATAGACTATACTTATTAGGTAATTTTTCCCATCTTATAAAAAAAATTATGTTGATTATTGGAAATCATATTGTATCAAAACTCTATTCTTCTTTAGAAATTTTTCCTTGTGGGCCTTCTTCCTCACCATCTACACTATTTTTCCACTAATTTTTTCATTTGTAAATGCATCTTATTGCTTTATTTTTATTCAAAATGCATCTTTTAGCTCTTATTTATCTTTGGGTTTTCCTTCTTGGATAAAGTTCCCTAAATATGGCATCCCTTGAGTAGATAACCTTTAATGTCATTGTTATAAAGTTTATATTCTTCCACATTTTTAGCATAGCCTATGAAACTACACTTATTAGCCTTAAAATCTAAGTTATAATGGTTTTCCTTTGGTACATGATGATGCAATCATGGAGAAAGGATCTAATGAATTGAAGGATTGTCCAACCATATAGTGAAATAAAACGTAGACAATTACAAAATGAAACTTCAATGAATAAATAAAATAAAAATGTAAAATTTATAGGTTCTTAGTCATGGATGAATTACAATCCAACCCAACGGGCTTCCAACACACTAGGCCTTGACCATTTGATTACAACTTGTAACATTTGAATGATATTACAATATGATCCAATGTCAAGCCAAAACTTCATATTTAGCCGATAGGCTATATATATTGTGGGAACTTTGAGACAAAACCTGTCTCACGCCGCAAACAGCTTGCTGTTAAACAATTTTCCGTCATCGTTTATTTCTACATTGTCTCAACCCAATTAAACGTTGCTTGCCTCACGCCGGGAAACAAATCCTAACTAGCATTTAATATGCAAATCTCCGAATCAAATCAGATTTCATCGCACGCGAACCCTAAAACCCTGATATTTTCGGATCCACTTTTCGTTTATAGATTAAAGCAGCGGGTGTAGGGAGATTGGTTTTGGTTCTTCTCATTTTTCTTGCAGACTCTGTCCATTTTTTTCATTGGCATCGTTGACAGCACGACACAATTTCTGCAGAACCTTCAAGTAAGCCATGGTCTTGGTGAGTTTTAGTTTTGGAATCTGTTAGTGAGGTAAACTGTGGGTTGAATCGGGTGCCTTCGATGCATGCTATGCAATGGATCTTATTAATGGAGAAATTTTTAAATTGGGTTTTAGATTTTCGAACGATCCATTCAATTTTTGCATGTCATTTAACTGTTCAAACATCAAATGCAGGAAAAAAAGATGCTGATAAAAGTACAGCTAGCAGAGTGATGATTAACAACAAATGTTGATATTATAGGAAGAGTAAAAGAGGACAGTGGGGCATGGACAAAGCTAGGCGCTACAAAGCTATTCGCCTCCCTGTTTCCCCTTTAGCGCAGGCATAGTGAAACTGCAGCTGACTTCTTCCCTTACCTGGCCGCCGCCTCCCAAGAAGCCATGCAAGGAAAACAAGGAGGCTGGAATGTTCAAAAGAGATGACAAAAAATAAGGAGAATTAGGGCTAGGGGCGCTAGGGTTTTCCTTTCCATATTATCCGAGAGGCTACATATAGTTGGACGTTTCACCTGAAACCTTCACACACCACTATACAATCTTCGTCCGCCTGTATACAGCTTCGTTCCAGCGGTAAACAACTTTTACCTTTGGAGATCATTTAAATCATTATTTTATAGTATGAGTAGCATAGCAGTTGTTGAAGAATTTACGATGGATAGTGAGGTAGGTGACAGTGAACGGTATTAGTCAGTTGGTCTGTGCCCACAACTCTTTAATTAATTTGTTCAAACAAAAATCTATTTGATGATGCGTATGGCTTTTGTGAATGTTCTGGATGAATCTCTTTGGGCGCCTCTATAGGTTTGATATTTTTACTCTAATTGCATAAATTACAAAAAGCGGCCCCTGCGCCATGGGATGTGCCACTGTTGAGTCTTACCCCCGGATGTGCAACTATTGAGTCTTGCCCACAATTTTGTAGTTTGGACAATTAGTGTTAACCTAGAGGAGATTGGTTTTGGTTCGTCTCATTTAAAAAATAATCTGCGATGGTAGGGTTTCCTAAGTTTTTCGTACAAACTCTGCACAGTAAGTTTTATTTATTTTTGGCATATGTATGTAGCCAGATCATCAACTATTTTGAGGATACATCTATTCATTCATTCACAGACAAGATCATCCAAAATAATCTCCTTTTTACTCTATTTACAGATGGGTGTGCAAAGAAAACTGAAAAAAGAAAAAAAAATTACAAAACTACTCAAAGTACTTCTTCATGGTCTCCCTCTTGGTCTCCCATGCTAGACCCCCTTTGTAAAAGTCTTATCCCCTCCCTGATGATCTACAAGCGTGCTATTAACATTACTACTCATACTATTGCTACCCTCATTGCTGTTGTCGCCAGTACCAGTCAAGCCAACTGGTTGAGCTGATTACTGCTGTTGCAGAGCCATGGCCATTCCTCTGAGTCAAAACTCCCGCACCTCACCCAATACAGCTATACACTAAATTTAATTATCACTCTTTTTATGTTCTTAGGTTTCATGCTGGTTGCAATTTTGATTCACCCACCACCTCTGCGATGAGGGATTCACCACAAGAAAGAGTGATATGAATTTGTAGAAGTGACAGAAACCCTAGGTCATTGATTAGGAGAAGGGAAGAGATCATTACTAAAGGAGATTATTAAGTGACAGAGCTGCCTTGCGAATTCTTTTCGCGATCCGCCATCCGCCATCAGTATTTGACCCTACTTGGTAGGACTTCTATCTCTGTCAAATGCTCATTTACTCATTTGCACTTAGACGTAAGTCACTTGCCATGGTTTCAATAAGTTTTATTTTTTTGGAATATGTATGCGACCATATCATCAAGTATTTTGAGTCATTTCATACTGTGTAGCTTCTAATTTTGAAAGCCTATAGTACGAAAAGACAAAACTAAAAACATGTGTGTTAGTTATGCATAATGCCAATAAAACTGACTTCAAGCATTCATCTATAACTCTTGTTAGAAAGTAGCTCAGACAAAAACTGGCTATCTTGGCTATGCTCTCCTTACCTTATGTTTAGGACTTTCTTAGGACCTCCATCAAACAAACAAAACCATCAGACCTCAAGGGCATCGTAGTGTAAAATGGCCTCCCTCCACTTTTTCAGTGATAGTTGAATGGAGTGTTTGAAAAGAAGCTTGCAAAATACAAAAGCTACTGGAAGCTGACTGTGTAGAGGACTTGTGAGAAGAAGATCCCCATGAGCCCCAGTCTCTACTGCCCAATGGGGTGGGGCAGAATGCAAGCTAGCTATTATTATTGTTGTTATTCATGGATTACTAAACAGATTGTAATGTTACCGAACCATTTCACTTGTGTAAGGTATGTAATTACAATAACCGGAGATGATGTTGAATGGAAGGCAGAACAAGTGATTGCAGGAAATCACAGAGCATTGCAAGCTCTGAGGGAGCTTTTGTTATGGCCTACTATATGGAAATCAAGCTTCATGGTAAAAAAATTAACATTCCATTTATTCTTTTACCAATAATACCTAAATGGAAGTTTGATAACATTTCGGTATCTATTGAAACCAAAGCTAAAATGTATTGTGCAACAAAATATTACTTCTAACAAGCCAAAAAGCTTCCAGGATGTAAGCTTTCTTATACAACTTATTTGAGAAGTGTATTTATCTATTATCATGAAAAAATACTATACTGTCTTCAGCTGAACATTTCATTCTTATGCTTTCTTAATTGCTTGAGACAATGAAGTAGTTTCATGGAATGGGAGTAGCAAGCGAGTGAATCAACACATATATAAACAGAGATAGACACAAGGATTTAGCTTGGATAACCTCGATGTAGGATATGTCTAAAAGAGTGAATATATACTTCCTTGCCTTCACTATCATCTTGACAATCATGTTGCTCCATCTGAGTTTTCAAATGCATTCTAACTTTTGCAAACAACCCTACAATTCTCTATAGCCTACCTTGATGAGAATTACTTGTTGCTCTCTACTGTTACAGTCATCTTTGACCTCAAGAGCTCCCATAAATCACCCTTGGCAATGCTTCAATGCATCTCCATTGCCTTGAATTATTTTTAGTGTCTTTTTGTGACCCTTAGATGGCATTTTTGTGCAAAGGGATGAGCAAATAAGTTGAAGAAGAGATCCCACACAACAAGGAACTTGAAATGACACCATTTCCTATTTGGTACTCTTCTTTTTGGTTTGAGACGGACAAAATTGCCACGGAGATAAGACACAATCGCTAAGGTATTATGTGAAGTAGAGGGAAATTCGATTTCAAATCATGGTTCTAATTTTTCTTTGCCAATCTAGGGCTCTTCCATTTAAGTGTTTTCAACCTCCAATTGGTATAAAAAATTAAAACTCCATTTATTCTTTTTCTAGTAATACCTAAATGGAAGTCTGATAACATTTTGGTACCTATTAAAACCAAAGTTAAAATGTATGAAAGTGTAGAAGAGTGAATATATACTTCCTTGCCTCCACTATCATCTTGGCAATCATGTTGCTCCATCTGTTTTTTCAAATGCATTGTAGATTTTGCAAGCATTCCTAAAATTCTCTGTAGCCTACGCTGATGAGAATTACTTGCTTATTCATTATGTTTCACTGCTGCTCTCTACTGTTACAGTCATCTTTGACCTCAAGAACTCATGTAAAAACAATATGGGATTTGCATGAATGCCAAGGAGGAGATGATGGTCATAGAGGCATACAGGGCTTTACGCAACAGAAGTCCTTACCGGTCGATCAAGTGCTCAAGGATTTAAACGACACTTTTTCCTTTGATCTCTACGATGCTTCCACCCACACCATCTTTGCCCAGCGGTGAGCTCTTTTAGTTTGTTTGTTAGTTAAGGTTTGGAATTGGGAAAGATTTTTAGTAGGCGCCATTTAAGTCTAATTGTGCATTCTGTAGGCTAAAGAGGGAAAATCGGCATTGTATTGGAGAAGTGCATTGGATGGCTAGATTGAATAGAGAAAGCATCTAAACTTATAGCATGGGACCATCATTTGCAATGTACAATCATCAATTTTCTGTTGTGATTATTCTTTTAGAAATATGCATGCACCTGGTTATTACCAGCTGTGGACTAAAAGAATTCACCATTTCAAAAAAAATCAGGTTATAAGCATGTTTCCATGATCCTACGAGTCTCTATTTATAGCCGACGATTTTTAGGTGGTCTCGCCATTTACTTCATTTAATATCGCCTTACATTTTTCAAAATTTTCGATGTTTAAAAATTAAGCCACTACCTCAGCGAAAATTTGCCCATGCAAAAATTGTGAGATATAATAAGAGCAGTTTATATTTATATGCTAGAGCAATTTTGAAATAGATAAAGGCATTGCCTGGATCTTGCAACAAATTTGAACAATATGATAAGACCAGTGAGTGGTTCCACTTTTCCATTCATAATGAGCGCTCTGCAGATCTATAAAACACTTGTTAGTCTTCCATAAATCTCAAGCAAAAGCCAAATAGCATGCCAAATACTCCCCTATTGGAGTCCTTGCAGATTTACAAACATTGATTTCATTGATTTGGAAGCTTATACCACTAAGAGGTGAGATACGAAGTCAATTAAATCCGGTTTAGCCTCAATGGTCTTTCTTAGTAAGTTAGCGCTACTCTGTGGCCTGCAGTTGTTTCTGTGATGTTCCCTAGTATGAATTTGACTCTTTTAATGCTATGCCTGGTTCAAAATTGAGAAATTGGCTTCATCATAGAATATGCATAAATAGGACAGATCGCTCCTATCATGGCACCATTTTCTTTGCTTCTTCCCACCCTAATTTGTTTTGGTTTGGTCAATAGCAATACATTTTTTTGTTTTTATTTTATACTATTAACAGTACCAAAGCCCATAAGTAGACTTTATATGCAAGGAATTGACTTTGTCAGTTATATCTATCCTGTAGCAGTCATAAAAAATCCTTGAAACACTTAAAACTATTAGTTAAATATATATATGTTCTATTTTCTTAGAATTATCAAAATAATTCTCAGAGGATGTTGAACCCAATGATTTGATATTATAAACCATTTAACCCAATAAATATGTAATAAAAAACAACCAGATAGTAGAATTTTAAATATTGATACAAAACTTGAGGAATAAAATATTAATCATTCCACTCAATTCACTTATCTCAACACACTTTTTGCTGATTGCTGATGATCAGTTCCACTTCTGCTCCATATGGGTTTAGATTGCCTTTCACTCGAGCTATTTTGTTATCACTGAAGTGACTAACTTTTTCCTTGGCCAATTCTGGTATCCACATTTGAGTGTCTAATTTGTAAGTTGGCATGAGTTCATTTCTTTCTTTAGGGGCAAAATATGTGGATTTTTCAAGTGATTTTATCATTGTAATATAGTAGATTCCAAACTCTCAACATAACTACTTCCATTCAACCTTTGTTTGGTGGTCAACTCTCCATAACAAGGATGAATAGTAGGTAAATCATTTATCTCCCTGTAGATTGTATAGATTGTTCGGGTGCAAGTATCAGATTGAGCCTTGTTCATTCCCTCAATTGGTAAATTTTATTCTTAAAGAACACATTCGGAAAAATTATGTTTGAGCATTCAGTTATTAAATGTATTTAAGGTTTGATTTTTTCTTAAGAAAAGAAGAATTCAACTTCAAATTTTGTTGAGAGAATAAAGGAAAATCTTGTTTGGAGAGAAAGCTTACAAGTAAAATTTTAGAAGGCATAATTATCTACATGAAATGAAATGGTGTCTTAAAATGTAAGATATATAAGTTATTAAATGTTTTTAAATTTATATGTAAATTAATGATAAAAAAATTTATCTAATTTTTGTTTGCATGACAATAATGACATCTTAAAATTTGAACTTTTGCTAATTGTTTCTAATTAATGCATTTTTTCTAAAGAATTCATATAAATATTTTTAAAAAATGAAATAAAGGTGATGAAGTATAAATATAGCTTCTTATGAAATCAAATGTTAAAATTTATCTATGATGTTAATGTTTTCCGTCAATACAATTGGTCAAGTTGTCATGAATATGAAGTATGATGGCTTGTAAATATCAAGAGCTTCATGCATTATATGTTAAAGAAAATTAGAAGAGTTGGATTAAAATGTCTCTCTTTTGTAAATAAATAGAATGCTATAGTCATCTAGAATCAAGGGTGAATTACTTCACAACAAAGCTCAATTTATGCAGCAAAAAGAATTCATTAAGGAGAAGCTAATAATAATAATGATCATCTATGGCTTAAGCCCGGGTAAAAAAGTAAAAAAATAATACAGGTAAGCAACAACATATATAGAATATAAGGAAAATAAAATAATAACAACAATCTTCCCCTATTCAATGGCTTGGAGAAAACAAATTAGGGAATTTTGAGGGGCACCTTTGTGTTTAGGGACAATTCAAGGAATATGTTATATGGAGGGTCTTTATGTCTTGGGATATAGATATTTAATGAAGCAAAATGTAAGGCCTTAATTCTTGGGTTGTTTTTGCGTTAGTAATCTAAGTTGACAATAGAAGGTGATAGGAATGTCAGTTCTTCTCTTCCCATTCCCTCTATAGTGAGTTTTTTCTTGAGGGGGTTTCATGTGGTTGGTATAAATTTTTAGAGTCCTACTACAACTCCTTCACCTCCTATTATGATATATATGAAAAATTAAAGAAAGAACAACAAATTGCAAAAGGAAAAGTGGAAGAACACAAGTTCCAAACCTTAGAATACAACTAATGTAAGTGATAATTTTTCATTCAATACAATGTCCTTATGTATAGACAATATTCATTCTCCTTAGTTAAATTCAATATCATACGCTGTGGTTGCACTCTACAATCCTATAATATAATCCAATGATATGATATTATGATGCAACTAATGAATATTATTATAAACACACAACAATAAAATTGCAAAATGGATTCTGTTATTTATATAGATTATCTAATAAGATAAATGAGTTAGTTATTATAGTAGCGAAAAATGAAAGATGGGTGTGTTAAACGAAAAAAAAATGCGAATGCGAACCTACCTAATGTTTTTTTTATTCTTTTTAATTTTTAATATTTTTTTTAATATTCGTCCCATTCAAACGAGTTGTTTACTATTGGAAAAAGCTATTTAATTGAAAAACAAGTATTGAGTGAGGTATAAGTTGGTGAGGCTCAATAATTATCCTTGGATAGCAAGGAAGAATGATTAAATTACGCAATTAATTAAATTAAATAATATGATTTATGATTTATTTTTTATTTTTTATATTATTTAATTCTCTATATATGTTTTAATATTTTGATCTTCATCTTAAAGAAAAATAAAGAATATGTCTCCTAAACATGTTAAGTTACATATACTTTTCTATCGGCGTAACCCTTGCACCCCCTCTGGTGCAAGTGCTAGTTTTAATCTAATTGAACTACTTTTAAATGATTGTGGAAAATGATTATATAGGAGCTACAACTATTTGAAATGATCTTAGTTAGTTGCAAGGTGTTACAAAACTCAATGCCTTGTGAAATATGTAGATGACCAAATGAATAGATGAATCTTCTAGAATGAAGACAATAATGATGGATCAATGAATATTGATGCAATCCACACAAAGGGTGTCATAGGTGTAATGTACTTTGATTTTTTTTCCTTTTTTTGCAAGCCATAGAGAGTGAAATTGAGTACTCACTTGTTAAACTAGGCAGAAGGTACATGACTAAATTAGACCTTTATAGTGATCCAAATATTTTGAGAATTGAATATGGCATTGAAGGATCAATGTAGAACGTGTGTTCCCAATTGCGAGGTGCAATAGGGAAAGTGCAATGGTATGCAATAGGATCTACGATGACTAAATAATGGTTGAAATATAAATAAAAGTCTACAAACAAGTGGACGAAAATATTTTTTAGTGATGCAAGATTTTTGTTACACCCTAGGATGCTCCTATATCAAACTATCAAGGTTATTTAAAAGGTGAGCCCCTCATTTTTTGATGGATAGAGGGAAATCGAGGCGATATATCTTAGCCTTAGAATTCCATTTTAATCTTTTTCAATCCTTCATTTCCACTTCACCAAATAGAAATCAAAAAAAATTTGGTACTTTTTCCAATTATTCTATCTAAAATATCCTCAATCTCCTCCTTTTGTTGTTTGGTATTTGATTCTATCATTGTACATATGTGCCAATATAACCTAACTCTTCATGGTATTGAAATAAATTTACAATTTTGTGTAGTGACGAAAAAAAGTATCCCTTTTCCTCACTTGATTTGGGAATAATTGTCATTGAATTAACCTTTGCCTAGGCTTAGTGTTGTAATGTGTTGTAACACATTCACATTGACCTTGGGCCCCCATTTTTTATAAAATGTACTTAACTTGTACCTTATTTAAGGTGTTGTAAAGTGTTGTAACACACTTTCATACTTATCTAGGGTCATCTTAATTAATTGTGGTTAATTAGAGTTAATTATCCCCTTTAATTCAAATTTAAGCCTTACTTGTGACACCTTTTGAAGATCCATCCTAAAACCCATCATTTAAACTGCATAACATTTAATTGGGCAAAATCAAGGTCCTAGAAATTGGTGCTAGGACCCATTTTCCCTAGTTGGCGAATGGGTCCTCCCTCTATGGGACCCCCCTTTTTCTGCATATTTGACATGGGTTTTTAATGTTCTTTCACCCCCCGAAGGCATGTTTCTGGAAACTTGTGCTAGAACCCATTTTCCCTTGGTGGCGAATGGGTCCTCCCTTAATAAGGACCCCCTTTTTTAATTTAATTCTGGTAGGATTTTAATAACATTCATTTCTAGATCTGGTGTCAGCTTGAATTGTTTGAATTTCGGGGTTAATCTCTTGATTTAGTATAAATAAGGGATTAATTCACATTGTTTCTCCTAGCAAGTCCAAATTATCATAAGATTACATTCACAAGAGCATTACAAGAGCAATTTAAGAGCATTTCAAAGGCATTTCAAGGTAGATTATCAAGAGTCTATTGCAGCAATTCAAGATCATTTCATCATTTCAAGGGTTTAGTGCATTCATGCATGTTGTTGAACTAAGATAGTGGATGTAGCATTAAAGATCCATCTTGCAAGCATTGTTTCACATCTAAGATCTATATTCTTCATGGCCACTACATGTTAGATTGTAGATTTATACTCCAAGACAACATCCAAGGTATCATTAATTACATATTTCATGTTCATGCTTCAATTTTATTATCTCATCATTTGGTTTAGTTACCTACAAGGGATTTGACTTAGGAAAACCCCTATTCACTAACAATCAACAAGTTTTTCTCCTCTTGAGTGTGTGTTTGCATATTTGCAAGTTGAAGATCAAGTGGAGAAGAAGTTTAGAGCAAAGTTGTCAAAGTTGTCAAGTTTCAAAGTTGACCTTCATAGTGCAAGATCAAATAATTGAAGCTACAGAATTAATTACAGGTTTTCGGGAGTTGACAATCAAGAATCTGAGAGCGTAGACATCAAGGAAAATAACCCATATCTCAGTTTCAGAAACCCTAATAGGGACCCATTCGCCACTAAAGGCGAATGAGTCCTGTGTGCCCTAAAAACAAGCTTCTTACAGCAAGGTAGACACCATTTTGAGCTCTAAAAACTTCCCTCATAGTTGCTATAACAATTAGGGTTAGTTTCTAATTGTTATTAGCATCTTATCACACACATAATTCAATGTTTTATGGTGGAAAGTAGTGGTTCATCATATTGTTGATTCATTGTGATGCAACCCTCACTTTTTCACCATTAAACATTTTGGTGAACCCGACTCATTGAATATGGTAGTTTTCTGATTTTGAAGTCTTCTATTGCATCCTAGCTTAGATCTTGCATTTTCATCTCATTTGCATTGAATTGGATCTTATTTAGGGTTTATTGTTTTGCATTGAAATCTTGCATCTCATATAGGGTTTAGATTTGTATTATTTTTCATCTCTCTAAATCTGAAAAATACAAAAACAAATTAGTCATTGTGCATATCATTTAGATCTCATAAAATTGCAATTGAAAATCAAAACAAAATTGCATTTCATCCTAGGTCTTTGCATACATTAATTCATTACATTTTCACATTGCATTTCTGGAAAATCTGAAACTAAAACTTACTACCTCATACCTAGAACTGAAAGACATTACTAAAAGCTTACAAATCATTCAAAAATAGTTTTAAAATACCTAACCAAGACCCATTTTCCTTTACTGGTGAATGAGTCCCTGATCAGGTCAAACCTAAACCTTTTGGCATTTGAAAAAGCATTAAAATCCACTCTAAAATTAGTAAAAACATCTTTAAAATACCTAACTAGGACCCATTTTCCTTTACTTGCGAATGAGTCAATGATCAGGTCAAACTTGAACCTTTTCGCATCTAAAAAAGCATTAAAAACAATCCTAAAATCAGTAAAAACATCTCAGAAAAACCTAACTAGGACCCATTCGCCCTTACTGGCAAATAAGTCCCTATTAGATCCTAATCTTCATTTTATGGAAATTAAAATCTCAATTTTAGAATTTTGTTTGTTGTTGTTACTTTCCTATTTTAGTTTCCTGATTTGTTGTTTCGTAAAATTCATTGCATATAGCTTAAATTGCTTCATTTTAGTGCATTTTTAAAATTCAAAATTGCATTTACAACATTTCATTTTCAGTTTATTGCATTGTGTAATCAATAAATTGCATTGCTTAGAATCTAAAAATTGCATTTCATTCTAGGTTATTGTGTTGCCCCTTTTCTATTTTAGGGTTTGCACACTAGGGTTGTAAAACTTGTATGAGCTTTACAACTTGGTTTCCTATTAGCAATCCTATTGTAAGATGTAGTTTGAGGCTCATGTCATGCCATGATCTCACTCACCCTGGATCTTGGGTTTCTAGCTCTCTTTCTGATAGCGTTGATAATCAACCCTCCATGGCTCATAGTTTGCATACTTCATTTCTGATTACTTCACCTCCTACAACCAATGTGCTTAATGTTACCAACACCATCCCTACCATCCCTAGTTCCACTCAAGCTTTAGGTCTACTCAAAGCCAAGGTGGAATTCCAATTCCATCCTCCATGATACCAATGTCTATTCCGACATACACTAGCACAAAACCCACAACCTTTCAACCCACAACAATCATACCTACTAGCATTGTGTACACTTCCTTAGGTATTCTTGTAGGAAACCCTTCTAGTTTTGTCCAAACAAGTACAATAACTCCTCAACAATCCACCTTCACCAACCTGTAATTCACTAGCCCTCCACATACATACACCACTCCACCTTATTCCCCTCAACCTTACAACCAAAATGATCCTATCCTTAACTCATTTTTGCAAACCATGACATCCCTTCAACAAGTTGCAACATTACAACAAAACAACAATCAACCTTTGCAATACATTAAATCCAATATGTTATCCTTGGACATATTAAGAGCACAAATGCCACAAGGTATAGAAGTCCCTCAATTAGGGAAATATGGTGGAAAAGGAGATCCTGTAAGCCATGTTTCCGCTTTTACAGCCTTGTGTAGTGATTTCATCTTTGAAGACAAACTATTGGTTAAGCTCTTTCCTAGATCCTTGAAGGATACTGCTTTAGAGTGGGTCTCTTCTTTTTCGAACAATTCAATTGGTTCATTCATTGAGCTCATTGATGCCTTTTAAAACCACTTCCATATTCACATGGGTCCCAAGATGACCCTTGCAAATTTAATGACATGCAAACAAAAAGAGGATAAGAAAGTGATTGATTTCATAGCAAGACACCAAACACTTAATTCACAAGTAAACATTAAGATTCTCGATGCCAGCCTTCAACGAATGTTTATCGCCAACTTACAAAGAAAACTTCAAAGTAAACTTGGAATTTTGAGATTCCTATCTTTCACACAATTATGCACAAGCCTTCGTGATTATCAAAACTCAACTTGCAGTCGTGATGTGAAAAATCCCCCTAGTCACCCTGAAAAGTCCAAATCCACAACTCAAAACAACTATCAACCTTTCAAGAAATAGACTAAGGGATTTTTACAACTAAATTCCCCTCAAACAAATCAACAAAATAATAATCAAGTGGCTGCCATAAAAGCGACAACTCCTTTCGGGGAGAGGGATAGGGAGTTCACTCCTTTACCCGATACCCTTCATAATATCATGTTGCAGCCTACTGACAAGAACATGCTTACATTACCTCATGTTAGAGAACGTGACCCTAATATACCATTGCCTAGAGGCTTTCAAAAAAATACTTATTATAATTACCATCAACAAAATGGACATGGTACAGAATACTGTAAGCGTCTTAAACATCTTGTGCAAGACCTTATTGACAATAATCAACTTCAAATTGAAGGTGTGAATGATCAATTTAATAATTTTGTAGCCCCTCCAAATCAAAATTTGCAAATATTTACAAATCCCATGCCTAAGCACACTATTTCATTTGTCAAAGCTAATGAAACTAAGAATGGTGTGATGAATGTTGACACAGATGACGACAATATGAATACTATTGAATGTCTCATGGATACTGTGGTAGAATTTATCAAAACTAGACATCGTAAGGGCTCAACTAAAAATCCTCTTGATATTGATTTCTCATAAAATGACATACTTAAATGTGCACCTGATGGTCCTCTTTACATAGCTGGCCAACTCAATGATAAGCCCACTAATGGGATATTAATTGATCTTGTTTGTGGAGAGAATGTGATCACTGAAGAATTCTTATATGTGCATGAACTATATCAAGAAACATATGACAAACCGAAAGCATGGACCAAGATGCGTAATGGGTTTGCTTACCCTACGATAGGCTCAATAGATCTCCCTTTAAAAGTGAGACCGAAAACATTGTATCATTTTCCATCATTCCACAATCGAACCAATTTCATGTGAAGCTAGGCTATCCATGGATTCACTCCATGAATGTTGTCCCTTCAGTTGTGCATAAATGTCTAAAGTTTCCATTTGGAAATGATATATTTATCGTGCATCATAGTGGATTTAATCCTGCCTCGGCTTGAGGGAATTTTTCATTAGATTTCTTTTGGCCCAAGCCTATGGAACCTATCAAACCTCGTGAGGATTTCTTTTTCAAATCATATCAAAAGTTCAAGGAAAATAAAATAGCAGAATTATTCCTTTGAAACATGCCTCCACCTATAACTGAAACACCTATCCTTGACGAAGCAATGACCAAATTGAAAGCCCTTCCAAACATACAAGAACAACCTATAGAAAAACCTCCCGCAATTTCCTACAAGAGACCATGAGATAACACAAACAATCCCATTGTCCCTCCTAGAGTCAAACAAGTTTACAAAGTCAAATAGAAAGTGATTTAGCAACCTCCTGCTATTTATTCTATTCCTCCCAAGGAAGAGGAGACACATATGATTGACAAACCCACTCTTACACAAAAACAAATAAAAAACATATTGAAACGGAACCGAAGTGCTAGAGAGCGTAGGCATAGACAACATGCTATTGCTCATACATTACATACTCAAGAAGACAAGAACAACATATAAAATCAAAATTTGAACCTACTTGAAGCAATGCATGATGATTCTATACCCTCACCGCAACATAAACAAGAAAATTCCATGGACATTATCATTCGACCTCCCATTGTGATAAATTTAGATGATGAAATTGACATTGCAAAGATTAATGAACAAGTGCATGATAAGTTGAATACATTGTTTCCTCTTCTATGAGATTAAATGATAAATCTCCTAAAAAGAGTGTTGAACTTGGTGCTTCCCCTAGTTCGACACTCATTGTTGTCCCTTTAGCTAGTTGTTTTCCTTTCATTTATACAGACCAAGATTGGGATGCGGATGACCGTTGACTCGCATGTGCCTAACTAGTCTTTTGCATTTTCATGTTTCTTTATGTCATTTCATGTGTGTAATGTGATCCCCTGTGATGTTTCATTTGATGTATATCTCTCTTCTTGTGCATTCCTCTATATGTACCTTTCATTCTTCTATATGTCGTAATCATTCCATTTGTCTTTTGTTTTCCTTTTGGGGATGACGCAAGGCGTCGAGACATTTAGGTCTCTTCCATGTTGACCCAAAAGTTTTCTCCTATCTTTTTCACTTGTCTTGTGTTTTCCTTTTGGGGATGACACAAGGCATCCGGACATTTAGGTCTCTTCCATGTTGACCGTGTAGGAGCACCTACACCTTATTTTAAAAATTTAATCATTTGATGTTGATCATAGGGTGAGTCTAGGGGTGTGTTTAGTTTACTTATGCTAAATAAGGTCTAAAATACCATTCTTTTTGTAATTGGATGGATTTGAGTCATTTAGGGTGGTATATCAAAAGTTGCACAAAAATGCAAAATGTTGTTAATCCAAAAAAGTTGTCAAAAAGTAGATTAGGGAATATTAAGGGTCTAGGAAGTTCAAAATTTAGTTATGTACATTGGAGTGATTTGAAACCAAATGTATTTGATATATAAATCCTCTCCATGGCTTGAAGGTTGGTTTTTTTTGAATGAATTGTGAATTTCATATCAAACACCACGTTATTCTCTGCAAATTTCCTGATTTTCTGGACTTCTCTTCTTCTGTACAAACCCGTACAGTTCTTTAATGCTCTAAGATTATTTGTATCATTTTTTAACATGTTTTGACTCTCATATGAACCTATTCTAAAGGCTTAACAAAATTTTGCGGGAGTTTTTCATTGATTTTTTGAATCTGACTGGTAAAAACTAGTGAGGTATTGTTTTGTGATTTAATTATGTAAATGGCCATTCCTCCTACTGTCAAACACTTTTTTCTCAGAGGAATGGCATGTTAGGGGGTAATTTATGTTATCACGGAATCTAGCAGTGCTCGTTCCACGGATAACCCCCTACGAAACTTGTCTGTTTCTTAGGATTCGTGAAGTTCAAGCACGCATAACAAAGTGATTTTCAAGCCACCTCAAAATGTGTTCCCAAGCCTCGAATAGTCAATTCGAGCATTCCCCCATGTTCGCCTTGCGAAGACCTTCGAAATGAGATCTTTCGCGAAGTTTCACTGTTCATACTTAGCAAATTGCGAAAAATGCAGTGGCACTAAAAAAGTGCGCTTCTGCCCTGAAGCCAAAATTGGCTAAGTCTGGAAAATGCAAGGGCGCTAAAATTTAGCGCCCCTGCATGCAGTGAAATTTCCAAAAAATGTAATAGCGCTAAATTTTAGCGCCATTACATTTTCCTTCGCCACTTAAATTTTTTCATGGTTCTGGCACGTTTCTTCATGTTTTCGCGTTTTTCGTCAATCGTGCCACTTTTCGTGCCTAAATTTATTGCTCGACTTGAGTTAGGTTTTAATTTTCATTTTCACTTAAGTGAATGAATTTTCCATTTTAGTTGTTTATATTTTATTTTCTTTTCTCTCCTCTTGCTGTGCGAGTTTTCTTTCAAACCCAGAATTACGCTGATTTCGGCTTGTTTGTTTTTGTTCAGGTGTCTTTTAGACGATCTTCTTTTCTTAATAAGCGAGCAGGATCGGCGGCGGTTCTTTCATTCAGATTTATTTTATTCTTCTCCCCGCTTCTCGCTTTTACCGTGGTTTATCCTCTTATCTGCTTAACGCCATCTTCTTCCATTCAAGGCTTTATCTATATTGTTTTGTCTCATCGTAGCATCGGTAATTTTGTTTCCTTACGCATTTCATTCCTAACCCTACGCGTTTCTTTCCTTATTCTTCCAGCGCGTTTCTTTCCCCATTCTCCTCTATGCGCGTTTTTCCTTGAGAACTTGTATCTATCCAATGTGTTTGTGTTGAAATCTCTTTGTCTCCCCCTCTATTCATTTAGGTGTGAACATTGAAGAGATCTATCACTTGGAAAGAAAGAATGTTAGTTTTTGAATGCAAAAATAATAATGGTGCGAATTGCAACCCTATCCAAAGATAAACCAAATTATCCTCAAAGCTTTCATGTTACGAATATTGCATTTGTCAAGCACGAGTGCCCTCGCCATTCCCTCTTACATCTGCATTTCGAAATTGTCCAAAACAAAGCAAGAGCACTGAATTTTGGCGCTGTGACATTTTCAAAATGTAAAAAAATTCCTAACACTGCAAAATGTAAGGGCGCTAAAATTTAGCGCCCTTGCATCAAAGGCAATTTTTCAAAGATGTAAGGGCGCTGAATTTTAGCGCCCTTACACTTTTTCCTAGTTTCTTCCAATTCTTCCCAAATGAACTTCATTTTTGACCAGTGCACTCCTAAGCCTCATTTTTTTGCATTCGTGCATCGTTTTGCATGCCTCGTCATCCGCTCCATGCTTTCCCATCCTCGTGCTTATTTCGCGCTTTCCCATGTTTCCTAACAATTAATGTTTGTTCTGGCTAAACGGATTGCAGTCTACTTTCAGAGATCATCAAATCAAGAGTGATCAGAGTTCCAGTTCCTTTTGATGACTGCTACCAAGCCTCCTTCTTCTTCGAAAGCAAAAGGCAAGATGAAATACAAATATCAAGGCATCTACCCACCGACTATGGTGCTTTCCAAAGTCGAAGAGATAAAAGATACAGAAGTTGGTCATCAAGACTTGGTTGACTTCGCAAAGCTAACCGAGACGAAGCCTCTTCCTGATTCAATGAGAGCGATCGTACACAGCAACCTCCACTTGGTGGCGATGTTCCCTACAGCTGCGCACAATACCGAGTTTGTTCTTCAAGTTGCGTCTCATTACATCAGAGAAAGCAGAAGTGTGATCGACTCTTCCGGGCATGAGATTCTGAGACTCGACCCCAATTTCTTTGACATTGTCTTCAAGGTCCCTCATATGGAGAAATATATTGACATCTCTATATCAAAAGCACAGGAGATCTTCGATGCTGATCCCAATAAGGCTAAACAATTGATAAACACTCAATGGCTCAAGAAGCCTAGATCATCTGTTTCTAGATGGCTGAAAGGACTCCTGAGAAGTGACTTCAAAGATGACGTCAAGGATATGATCACATTTCTAAGCAGAGTGAAGGGCTTGCCCGAATCATCCACTTTTCACGATTGGATGTATGAATACATCAAGATCATAAGAAGGCAGAAGGTGCATATCGATTGGGGCAAACAAATCAGTGATGAGATACACGAGCAGTTGATCAATGCTCCTTCTACATTGAAGTTCTACATGACTTCTTACCTGGTGTACGCGGCAGCTGTGATGAGACAATTCCCAGGTCTATCTACAAAAGGGAATCGGATGATGGTGCCTGTGTACAGATATTTCTACCAATTGGAGCTAAAGGAGAGCTTTCATCATTTCAGACGGGTCACTGATGCTTTCTTTGCGCCTTTACTCTTCAACTTTGATCCAGCTTTGGAAAGAAGAAGAGTATCTGATGAGGCTTATAAGGTGGTAAGTAAAGTTGGATGTATTTTTCTCCAATTCCCAACGTTTACTTACTTGAGAGTAGGCTGCTACACCGGTTGTCCCTACATGCTACCACGTTATCCTTCGGATAAGTGGATTCTCATGGAAACATGCAGACAGTTGATGTCAGTGCAAAAAGAACGAAGAAGCAACCACAAGCATGGGTTCAAGTTCCCACTGACCATCGGCCGATATACTATCCAAACTGGACAAAAAGCTAAGTCTGTCTATGCTGAAATGTAGATCATGACCATCAAAACCTACAGGTATAGGTATGATTTCGACTACCGAGATGTCAGGAAAAAGTTGCAAAAAGGTCACCAACATAGGTACCATTTTGAAGACATTTGGGCATATTGCAGAGATGAAGAAGCCATTCACAAAATGGACTATTGCAGATTGACAGTTCAACAAATCAGAGATCTTGGTATCACTGACCTACTAGAGGATTTTGAGGATCTAGGTGATATCATGAACGTTGTCTATGATGAGCAAGGCATTGCTAAAAGGTCGTTGCCTGCAATACAATGGTCTAGGAAAGAGGTTACCAGCATGAGAGAAAGGCTGAGACCAATCCTAGCCAACACAGAAGAATGGTTACATAAACATGGTTATGCAATGAAAAGTTTCAGAACAGACTCAGAAGGAGAGGAGTCCGAAGCAGAAGCTCGCCAACAGCAAGAACTCCGTGACAAAAACAAATCAGCGGTCGTTCCCACTTCTTCGCGAAGAGGTCCTAGGATCAAGTTCACTGTTGGTAAGAAAGATACCCAGGCTATCCAAGAGATAGAAATCACGGAATCTCATCCATTTCGCTCTAAGGGTAAAAAGCCTATTCTGGAGGAGATAGATTCCGATGAAGAAGAAACTTCAAGCGACCAATCCGCTGAAGATGAAGATTCAGCAGAAGCAAACTCCGATGCCGAAGAGGTTTCTAAAAGCGGGCAAGAGTCTGATGAAGATTCTCAAGAAGGATCTGAAGGTGACTTTGAAGGTGAGCCAGAATTAGAGAGACAAGAGGGTGATCAACAGGAACCCGGGCATGATCAAGAAATAACTACTTCTCCTCCTGAGAATGTAGTTGAAGAAACTCCCAGAACATCATCACCTGTGACTTCAAACGTTCCTCATACCCCTCCAGATTCAAGAACTCCTCCACCTCCTGTTCCCTCGTCACCTATCCCTACCACATGCATTCCTGCAGCTGAGATATCCCCTATCCCTGCAACATCAACCCAGCTTGATACTCCTTCAGTGACAAGCATCCATACGGTTGATATACTGTCAAGCCCTCCATCGTCCATTCCTAGCTTGTCTTCGCCAATGTATGATATCACTTCTGAAAACGAATTCAATCATTTCATGAATGAGTCAATGCGTGATCAGCTCAATGTGTCAACTATAGGAGCAATGATGACAAATACTTCTCCAATTGTCACGATACCAATGGTAAGTTCAGATGTGACAATAACTTCAGAAGTGGCAATGGCGACCGAATTGACAGTAGATCCAGAAGTTCACACTTATTTTCTTCCTCCTTGGCTAATATCTCAAGTGTCGAAGCACAAAAAGCAAATGATTTCTCCAGAGGAGCTCGACCTCGAAGAGATAGTTCTTCCAAAAGCCAAAGGGAAGAAAAGGCAAAGGTATACTCGAGGCTGAATGTTGATAAGTCTGGCCACAAGTATGCTGAAATTGGCATACCACCGAGTCAAGAAGGTGATGTCAATATGGAGGACTACACAGTAACAAAGGTCCAGCTTGGCAAGGTTACCAACGAAAGTGCAAAAGCCGATGCGCAAGTCACTTTGGATATCTTGGCAGGAAGGTTGGATAAAGTAGAGCAAGCGCGTAACATGTACAAGCAATTCGAAACATTATACCCTTGTTGTAAAGAGAACTTGCGGTTCTCAAGTAATGCGCAACGGCGGCAGATGGTAAATATTGAAGACCAGTATCAAGAAAGGCGAAATTCACCTCAAAAGCGGTGTTATATGATTTTGTTGAGAAGATCATGAACCGCGGATCTCGAGATAATTTTGGCGCGGATGATAGAAAACTACCATGTTAGCCAAGCTCTGAGGAAACGATAAAGAAAAAAGTGTACTTTCGGAGGCTGAGAGACATGAAAATGCACATTGTCATGGTGGAAATGAAAGCAATTAAAGCTACATTTCAATTAGTGGAGGTTAGGGTAGTCACGACAAAGAAAAGTTTGTAGAGGTAAGAATCCTTGGCTCTGAAATTCAAGTGGTTCAATCTCTCCTGAAGATCTTCACCAAATTACCAAAGAAGATAATAGGCAGACATCGCCCAGCATTCTTGACAAAAGTAATTAGAGAGTTGCAGTCCAGCTTCTTGAGGCATCGTATCTTCTGCGGCTGAGAAATCACTGATCTTCCAGGAAATATCGTAACAGATTTGATTGGCAGTTGAACTTCTCCGGAAGCGGTGAACATGTTTGTGATCTAAGGCTCACGATGGACCGGCATGAAGGCATCTTAGCCGGGTGCAGAGAAGGTTCCACTCATGCGCCATGAGATCACGATGCGAGTGCACCATTGTGGATTACACGTTGATCGGATAGAGAGAAGTTTGTGTAGAACTAGGAGGGTGAAACTTAGGCAATGCAAAGAAACGTGAAGCAACCCCCTATTCTCCAGTGTTAGACATTTTCGGTGCATCCCATTATGCATTATGCATCTTGTAAATATTTCTCGACATTTTTTAATGTCATTTTGTAAATTGTAATTACACCAAGTCCAAAGATGTAATATTTTCAAAACAAATTACACTTTGACTTTGGTCAAAGTTAGGTGAGATCTCCTAAAATCGTTCACCTAACTTTCCCTGATTTTCTCAATCTCTTTCCTTCTTTTGCTCATCCCTCTTTCTATATAATGTGAGGGATTTTCATTGTAATATGATCCTTTAGTGTTTTGCAACGAAGTGCTGCCCTTTTTGAAGTAAACTTGTGAAACTTTGCGTTCATGCTTTGTGAATGAAATTCGATTGATAAAGAGAAGGATTGCAAGCCAAACTTTGCGTTGGATTCGATACTTTTGTGAGTTGATCTTATTTGGTAGTGATTTAGTTTGAAGAATCTGAAGGACTCTAAGTAGTTTATGTAAACTTTGTGTTACATCTGTTATTTAGATTGCATTGTTATTTCTGTTTATCATTGGTTGAATGATCTACAAGACTTTGCGCTTGTAATCATTCATGCTCTTGCATGTTCTGGTTGAATGATCTACAAGACTTTGTGCTTGTAATTATTCATACTCTTGGATACTCTTTTAGGAAGGATCTACAAGACTTTGTGCTTGTAATGGTTAAGTGCTATTGTTACTTTTGTTGGATGATCTACAAGACTTTGTGCTTGTAATCGTTCATCATTCAGAAGAATTGTTAGCGATCTAAGAAGACTTTGTGCACTAGCGTAGCAAGCGATGCGATCTACACATATCAACAATAAAACTCTGAAATGACTTTGTGCCTTCATGAGCTTTCCTTTTTACTTTATTTTGTTATTAATCATACGGTATCTCTCACCCGGCTTTGACAAGATAGAGCTATTGGTATTACTGCTAGTTGTTAGTTTTAGGTTATTAAGAATTCTGAACTTCCAATGGTGAAGCATTGTAAACATCTTCTCTGAAAAAAGAGAGAAGGATGAATGTAACACACCCCCCCACTTCGTAAGTTTTGTGTACATTTTGTAATTACTTGTTTGATTTACTATCGCTTCTGTTAGCAGTAAGAAGGGCGCCTCCCCTTTCCGAGAGGAGAGATTCACATCTCACATAGCTGTGGCTGAAGTCCAAGTTGTGTAATCTATTGAAAAGCTGATTACATAATTTTCACCCAACAATTTTTTGGTGACTCTACTGGGGAACCTACATACGCAATCTAAGCCTCACGCTTCGGATTGAAGTAGATAAGTTTCCTTTTCTTGCTGTTCTTTTGTATATTGTTAACTCTGTAACACCCTTTGTATTCAGATCTACATTCTGGCAGACCGAATATATACAAGAGGATTGAGGGCTCAAGGAATAACAGATCCACTCTTTGAAGAGTTGTTGCAACGTGACTTTCCATTTACTCTTACACGAGCAAGGTCACCACTGCAACGGGCTATAAGCTTCCCTCCACGTAGCCAAAGATCTCCGATCCCAAGTGTTTGGTCAGTTTATTGCAGACGTCCTGTTCAAGTACCTGTCGTGCAACCAGTCATGGCCGCACCACCTATAGGACCATGGGGAAATGCTTTTGGTCCCCTCCGTTTGACTCCACCTTTACACGAACTTCCGCGTGTATCCAGGAAGCATCTTCCAAAATTTCAAGGTGATGGCAAACAACACCCCGATGAGCACATATCCGCATTCTACATAGTATGCGGCGTTCTTGGCATTGAGCACGAAGATGTTTCGTAAGATTGTTCATTGAATCCCTTCAAGGGGTTGCAGCCGAATGGTTCTTTACTCTTCCCAATGCCTCTGTCACCAATTGGGCCACCCTTCGCACTAAATTTGAAGAAAGATTTAAGCCTGCTGAAGATTCACATGCTCTATTGGCGCAGCTCACCACTATGCGTAAGGAGGCTCATGAGCCTATGCGCGAGTTTGTGGCGAAATTCAATAAGTTGGTGACACGGATCCCAAATGATGCTAAACCAACGGATCATAACCTGAAATGCTTCTTCATCAACACCCAATTACCTAAGGTAAGTTTTTACTTACGTAGGGAAAATCTGGTTAACGTTGAAGCAGCCCAGCAATTGGCTACCAGTCTAGAGGACGACATGATCCTTGCTGGAGAAATCAGGACAAGCACTAATGGGAATAAGAGGATGCAAGCCTCAGGATCTTCAGCGTCCAATGTTAGTACCCCCATTACCAGCTCAAATTTTACAAATCCCATGATCCAAAGGTTGGCAAATGAAGTTTTGCCTCTTAAGAAACAAGTGTCGAACAACAACAATGGTAGCAACTACAAGGACGTCCCTAGGAGGACTTTCCCTAATTATGCTGGCAACAAAAATCAAAATCGTCTCCCAGCACCTCCAGGACGACTCGCTCTTGAAGCCCCGCCTGCTAATAATGCGGTTGGGTACTATGAGACTGAACGAGATGATTATGCTCAGCCCGAATATCCTGAAGAAGAAAATGTCGATCTCTTCCAACAAGAAGAAACTGAATTAGCTGGCGACTCCAAGATCAGCTATTTGCAAATGATGGAAGAAGAAGAAGAAGAAGAAGAAGAAGAAGACGACTTGGTGACTGACACTTACGCTATTTTTACACGACATCAACAAAATCAACTTGACAAAGCTCAAGCTGCTGTTGTTCCAGAAAAGGAAAAGCTGCCCATAATGATTGCCAAAAGAGGATCTCCCCTCCCTTGGCAACCTAAGAAAGCAGCAAATCCACAAGTAAGTGCACCTCGTTCTTCTTCGTCAACTCCCGTTATTCCTAAAGCTAATCCTCCCGTTCCAAAGACCAGTGTGCCTTTTGTGAAACCAATTAGCGAAGTTACGACTTCCAACCTACAAAGTTCTTTCCAGGCTTTCGACATCATTGACCATGCCAAGAAAACCAAGGTTCAAATGTCCGAGGCTAAATACCTCAAAGCCAACCCCGACCAATTTGACAGGCTTGTCAAGTTCGTAAATGATAAAAAGATCTCCCCAAGTCGAGATACTCCTCCTGACATCCCAGTTCCTCCTAAACCCAAAGTATCACATAGTAACCTTGTATCTAATCCTCCAACTGCTTCTGGACGCATTGATCCGTTTTTCATCTCCCTACTCGTGAATGGTTTCAAGCTGAGTAACTGCGTCATAGACTCTGGTGCATCTGACAATGTGATGCCCGCCAAGGTAGCTACTGCGTTAGGCCTTGAGATGACCAAAACCTTCAGCCGTTGTTTTTCCATGGAGAATAAACAAGTGCCATTGATCGATCAGATCAAAGACGCACAATATGCATTCGCCGCATACCCAGAGAAGAAGATAAAGATGACGGTCCTCGTGGCTGATGTACCAGCTTCCTACGGTATCCTCCTCGGATGCAATTTCTGCAAAGATGTTGGAGGAGAACTAAGTATGGATATGTCCGAAGCAAGAATACCAGTAAAAGGTGTGATGCAAAAGCTGATTCCTAAAAAAGAATCAAAGTTTTCAGTTGTTGAGTCAGATGATCCCAGAGCTCAAATTTTGTTCGAATCATCAGGCGTGGGAACTTACTACCTACAGACAAATGAGGTAGGAGAATCCTCGACTCAAAATGAGTTAGAGAAAGATGATACTTCTTCAACTTCAGATGAAACATCATCAAGAGATTTTTCCATCTCCAATCATGAATCTTCGTCAGATGATGAAGTTTTGGACTTCGACACTGTTCCAATTGGTGATTCCAACGGTGTCTGGTTGCTCGAGTTTGATGGTAGCTGCTCTTCGACCGGTTCTGGAGCAGGAATGGTTTTCATTTCGCCATCAGGAAAGTTTTTCCCTTTCTCCTTCAAGCTGCAGTTTGATAACACCAATAACACCGCTGAGTATGAAGCCCTGTTGCTGGGAATGCAAGTTGCGTTGAAGAAAGGTATAAAAAATCTTCATGCACAAGGTGATGCCGAGCTGATAGTATATCAAGTAAGAAATCTCTATCAAACAAAGAATGAGAGACTTAGGCATTATCGTAATCTAGTATGGGATTCCATTGAGGAATTCGAAGCTTTCGATATCTCTGTTGTTCCTAGAGAATACAATACTAGAGCTGATTCCCTCGCAATCTTTGCCACGCTCTTGGTGCCACACAAAGATTTTCAAGGTTCTACTTACACCATAGAGTTGGTTTTCCGCCCAAGTGTACCTGACAATTCAGAGAACTGGCAGATTTTCAATGACGACCATCAAATTATCGCCTTTCTTGAGAAAGTAGAGAATTTTGATGAGTTTTATTTTGAGGGCAGTGATTCTCCGCTTCGAGAATCCGTGTCCGATATAGACCCTGTTACAGGTGAGGAATATCTACAACTCAAAGGGAATAAAATCCCTAAAGGATTGGTATCCTTGGAAAAGCTTTTTGATAAGCATGATCGCCACATGAAGAAGCAACTCTCAGATTCTGACTCATCTAATGAGATTGAACAGATAAATTTAGGAATTGAGGCCAATCCTAAGATGGTCAACATTGGCAAGTGTTGCACGACCGAGGAAAAAAGATAGTTTGCTCAGCTACTGCAGGAGTACATTGACGTCTTGGCATATTCATATGACGATCTAAAATCATTTCGGCCTAAGGAAGTGCAACATGACATTCCTCTCAAGGTTGGAGCTTTACCTTACAAACAAAAGCAAAGGCAGTAGAATCCCAAGATCTCTGGAACTATTCTAGCAGAAGTTCAAAAGATGTTGAATGCACGGATAATATTCCCTATCCATCATTCTACGTGGATAGCCAATATCGTCCCCATTCGTAAGAAGAATGGTGAAATCCGCATTTGTGTAGATTTCAGAAATCTTAATCAATTGTCTCTCAAAGACAATTACCCACTTCCAGTGATGGATCAAGTTCTACAAAATGTAACTGGATCGGAGATGCTCTCCATGCTAGACGGATTTTCCGGTTATAATCAAATTGAAGTGAATTCAAGCGATCAACACAAAACCGCTTTCACAACGCCATGGGGAACCTTTGCGTATCGTAGGATGCCTTTTGGTTTGATCAACGCTGGCGCTACATTCCAACGTGCCATGGATCTCGCTTTCCGCGACGTGATGGGTAAGTTCATTGTGGTATATCTTGATGATCTTACAGTTTTCTCTAAGCAATGGCATGAACATTTCTACCACTTGAGACAAACTCTAGAGAGATGTCGTCAGCACGACATTTCCCTCAATCCCAAAAAGTCAACTTTTGGGGTGACAGAAGGTAAACTTCTTGGTCACGTAGTATCTGCTGAAGGAATCAAGATTGACTCAGAAAGAGTCAATGGAATCAAGTCCCTCGCTTTGCCGTCAAGCAAGAAATCCGTTCATTCTTTCTTCGGCAAGGTAAACTTCTTAAGGAGGTTTCTCCCAGAATTTGCTGAAAAGACTCGTCACGTTGTGAATATGATGAAGGGTAATACCATGTTTCATTGGACGGCGGAAGGCAAAGCAGCGTTCGATGACATCAAGGAGGCCATTGCTCATGCGCCTGTATTGGTCTGCCCTAACTACACCAAAGATTTTGTGATGTACAGTTATGCTTCCGAGCATACGCTATCAGCAATTTTGGTGCAGGAAAATGATGAGGGTTTTGAATCCCCCATTGCATTCATGAGTTGCCCTCTAAAGAATTATGAGTTGAAATATTCTCAGATGGAAAAGCACGCTTTTGCAGTTGTAAAAGCCGTCAAGCATTTCCGGTTCTACATTCTAGGCAGTCATGTCAAAGTTCTTGTTCCAGATTCGACTGTCAAGTCTATCCTCACACAACAGGAATTTGGAACGAAAAGAGGAAACTGGATTGCCAAGATTCAGGAATATGATCTGGAGATAAAGCCTACTAAGCTGATACGTGGACGTGGTCTTTGTCAGCTCATTGCAGAAAACAATCCAGATGAAGAAATTTCAGGGGATGAAGAGGTCTCAGATGAGGAGGTCGATCCTAGTACACTTCCAATGGTATTATTTGTTAGCACCACCGATGAATGGTATTCCAACATTGCTCACTTCCTGATATACGGAGAATGTCCCAATCACTTGACTCCGAAAGAAAAAAGAACCGTCAAGCTGAAGTCAGCTAGTTTCGTCTTGTGGGATAGTGGCTTGTATAAGCGTGCGATGGATGGGACATTTCTCAGGTGTGTTGATAAAGAACAACAACATAAGTTGCTGAAATCTTATCATGATTTGGCATGTGGTGGACATTTCTCAGTGCCAGTAACCGCTCACAAAATCCTGAGAGCAAAGTATTACTGGCCTACACTTTTTTAGGACGCGTACTCTTGGGTGCGTAAGTGTGAATTGTGCCAACAGTTTGTCGGCCGTCCAAAATTGGCATCTTTGCTATTAAAACCTGTCGTGATTGATGAACCTTTCCAGCAATGGGGCATTGATTTCATAGGTGCAGTTAATCCATCGTCAAGTGTCGGACATATCTACGTTTTAACTGCTACGGATTATTTCACCAAATGGGTGGAAGCAATACCTACCAAGCGTGCTACTTCAGAAGTAGTGTGCAATTTCTTAAAAGAAAATATTATTTCCAGGTTCGGTATGCTGAACAAGATTGTTGCAGACAACGCTTCTGCTTTCTCATCAAGTGAAATCATGGAGTTTTGTTTCGAACATGGTATAACTTTGTCACATTCTTCCGACTATTATCCGCAGGGTAATGGTCAAGCAGAATCTAGTAACAAGAATCTGGTAACTATAATCCGCAAGCTGGTGGATGAGAATCAACGTTTGTGGCACAAGGCTTTGTTTGATGCTTTGTGGGTAGACAGAATAACTCCGAAGCGAGCAATCGGCATGTCTCCTTTTCAACTCTTGTACGGGTTGAATGCCGAGATTCCTATAACCTTGGAACTACCAGCCCTCAAGTTGGCTAAGGCCATTGAGGATGAGACGTTTGACAATTCTGTCGACAAGCACATCATGTATCTCTCTGAATTGGAAGAGAATCGGGTTCAAGTGGCTGAAATCATCCATTTGGGCATGCGCCCTGTGAGAGTTGCTTTAGATAATAAGTATTTCAATGGATCAATTTTTACAATGAGTTTGATTTGATGTGAAAGCATGTAATGCCTGAACTTTTGTGAAGCAAAAACTACTACTAGGAATGCTTTCTCAATGGGTGAATAGTTCATTTCATAGCCCACCAAAGTTCTGCTGATGTAGTAAATAGATCTTTCCTTTCTATTTTCATCATGTTGTACCAAAAGAGCTCCTAGTGTTGCTGAGATATAAAAGATCAGTGGTTTGCTTGGTATTGGTGGCATGAGCACTAGAGGTGTTAGTAGATAGTCTTTGATTTTTTGGAAAACTTTATCACACTTCTCATCCCACTTGTAGGCTATCCCTTTATGAAGAAGATGTGAAAAGGGGTGGATTTTATCTGATAGTTGCGCTATGAACCTTTTGATGGACTGTAGTCTTCCTTGTCACCCTCTCATTTGCTTTAGTATTTGCGGTGGTTCCATGTCTAGGATGGATTTTCCCTTTGTTGGATCAATTTCTATCCCTCTTTCTGAGATGATGAAGCGTAGAAGTTTCCCTGATGTGACCCCAAAGACACTTTTTTTGGATTTAGCCTTACTTTGTATTCTTCTAGCCTATCAAAGATAGGCCCTAAGACTTGTATGTGCTCACTTATTTTCTTTGATTTTTCCAAAATATTGTCCACATAATCTTTGACTATTTTGTGAATCATGTCGTGGAAGATAAGGGTCATTGTCCTTTGATAGGTTGCTCCTGCATTCTTTAACCCAAATGGCATCACATTCTAGCAATAGGTTCCCCATGGACAATTGAACGCAATTTTTTGTTGATCTTCCTTGGCGATTATGATTTGATTGTAGCCTGAAAAACCATCCATGAGCAATAAAATTTCATTCCAAGCTATTAAGTCCACAATGAGGTCGATATTAGGAAGAGGGAAATCATCCTTCGAACATGCCTTGTTTAAGTCTCTAAAATTATTGCATATTTTGATGCCCCCAATGGGTTTTGAGACTGGCACCAGGTTTGAAACCCACATAGGATAATCTATTGGTCAGATGAATCCAACATCAAGAAGATTTTGTATATCGAGTTTGACTGAGAGTGTTTTCTGAGGGTGCATCTTCCTTAATTTTTGCTTGACTAGCTTAGCTTTAGGATAGACTACTATGTGATGCACAACTATTTCTGGATCAAACCCTGGTATATTTGTGTATGACCATGCAAAGTTAGCTCTACACTCTTTTAGGAATGCTACCAGGTTTGTTTGCTCTTCATCCAACAAGGATTCGACATAGAAAGTAATCTTAGGTGTTTCTTCGGTACCCACATTGACTGGTGTGGCATTTTTTGCTAGTACTGCTAACTTCTCTGGATGCATTGCATTAAGGGGGAGATTGAATACCTCATCCTTGGGTGCCTTAGAGAGGTTTTCACCATCATATGCATCCTTTGTTTTTACTTTTTAGGATCAGAAAGTGTCACAATGTGGTTTTCACTTAAAGATCTACGTGTTAGTTGCATTTCATTTATTTTGTGACTAAAGGATTCAATCATCTCCCCATAGTACGCCTCTGTGTCTAACTCTATGTCAAAACCTGCTTTGTGATCTGCCCATGGTAAGTTGTCACAAAGTCCCATGAATTCTGAGATCGCTTCATCGTTTTCGAAGAAATCAAGAATTGGTGATCCTTGTTGGTCCATGTCAATGAGTTGTGGGTAGAGTAGGCATATTTCATTTGGTTGAGTAAAGGATGTAACATATATCATGAAGAGGGTGTTGTTCTCAAACAGGTCGGAAACATCAAGAGGGAAGGCATCTAAGGTCGTATCACATGATGTAGGTAACCTGGAGGAATCCTTAGCCTGTTTAGCAGAAGTGCCTTTTCCAAAAAGGGTGACCTTTGTAGTAGTACAACCTAGACCAAGATTCTTTAGCCGTTTCTCAGGAATGATAGGTTCTAGCAAACCATTGTCATTTTTCCCTAGTTTCTCATTCTTTTATATCTCATTCCCTTCATTAGCTGAAATCCTTTGTTTTCATCTTCCATAGGAAGAGCAAGAATAGGTCGTTCATCCTAATAGAGGAGTTTAGAGATATCTTCCTCATTGACATTTTCTTGGTTCAAATCTCCCCACTTGGTGAAGGTAGTAGCTACCATCTTGATTGTTTTGGGTTCTTTGGCACCAAATGTAGGTTTCCCATGAGATTGAGGAGAAATAGGTAGCTCTCCTAAGACAAAGGCATTCTTCATTAGCTTTTAATTCCCGCAACCATCATGTTGGATTACTGCTTTGATATCAAGTATGTTTTGTACAATGGTGCCTTTGTTTCAGAAGTAGATACAAGGGATGATGGGTCAACAAACGAGGGGGAAGGTGTAGGCTCTTCATCATTCTTAGTTATTTGGGGGATTTTATAGAACTTGGCTTCAAGATTTTTACAATAGTTAAAAGGCTCAGGATCTCCATGGTTAGTGATTTCTTTTCCCTCGAAAGGAAACATCACACATTGATGATAAGTCGAGGCTACAACTTTTAAAGCATGGATCCATGGTCGACCATGCAAGATGTTATAGGGGAGATCAAGGTCCAACACTTGACATGTAGTTTCTGCAATGAGAGGGCCTACTTGGATGGGAAGTGCAATGATACCTTCTTATACCCATTCTTGGTCGTCGTATACCCTGATGGTGGTACTCTTTGTCCTCTCAATAGTATCCTCCGAATAGCCTAGATTTTTTATCAACTGAAGGGAGAAAATTTGTAATCCAATACCTCCATCCACTAAGACTCTTTTGACCGTGTTCTTATGAATGATAACATCAAGGTGTAAAGCACGGTTATGAGATGGCTGTGATGACAGGTCTTGCTCAAAGAAGGTGATAAGATGGTTAGCGATATGGCCTACCATAGCTTGAAATTGATCAGTATCAATATCCTCGGGAACAGATGACTATGATAAAGCTTTCTCTAAGATTTCCCTATGTGCAGGTGATAGCCTCAACATTTCTAGGATTGATATCTGTCTGGGGGTCTTTTTGAGCTATTCTAAGAGATTGTACTTGTTGGTACTTGTTGGTGGAGTAGGTTGTGCCCTAGATTGGGGTGAGACTCCTTGTATGGTGACTTTACCATGTTGTGTGGTGACTCCACACTTTGCACTATGCCCCTTAATGGTGAAGACAGTGATGATGCTATCATAGGAAGCAAATACATTGGAATAGGTATGTTGTACATTGGTCTAATCCTTAGCTTTTCCAGTATTTTTTTCTTTGTTATGATCTGGAATAGGGTTCTTATATATCTTAAGATCCTGGTTCCTAGCTGGTACCTCAACAGATATAGTGTCATTCTCTATGAGGTCTTGGATAATGTTCTTGAGCCTCACGCAGTTTGTTGTTTTGTGTCCTTTGTTCTTGTGAAAATCAAAAGGGTCCTTCTCGTTATATCAGGATGGTTTCTCTTGTGGTTCTTGGTAGTTTTCAAAGTTATGAAGTGTGATCAGATTTGACTCAGCCAACTTTTTCATGATATTTTCGATGGGTTCAGATAGTTGTGTGTACTTGCGTTTAGGGTAGTTGTTCTTGTTAGGGGTTTTCCTTTGCATTTCGGTGTTGTTGATCTAATTGTTATGAGAATGTGGTTTTTGTTGCACAGTTGGTTGGATGTTAGAAACTTGATTGTTGTTTGGCCTTAGAGAACTTAGGATTACCTTAACATCTACTACACCATCATTTGTCACATTCTTGTTCTTATCCCAAACACGAGGCTTGTCATTTGAATTAGTTGATGGGAGGTTGTCTTTGTAAGATTGAGTGTTTCCCTATGAGATTAGAGCTCTCTCGGTGTTAAGGGATCTAGGGACAAGCTTGTCATATGATGTGATGTACTACATTTTCAAGTGGAAGGATAAATTTGGATCTAGATTGGTGATGATGATTTCCACTTTTTGTTCATTGGGAAGAGGCCACTTGCTCTTACTAGCTCTTTGTCTCCACCATTGTAAGAAACTAGCAAAATTTTCTCCTTTGTTTTGTCTAAGAGTGTATAATTCCTCTAGATTGACATCCATGTCAAGATTGAAGGAGAAATGATCGATAAATTTATTAGTAATTTCTTGAAAAGTTTTGATATCGGGAGGCAGATGAGAAAACCAATCCATAGCAGGACTTGTTAAAATTTGAGGGAAGAGGTGCATCAAATATGAATCATTGTAAGATACCTCCATGCACATGACGTTAAATTCTTTGATATGGTCCATAAGACTTCCTCTCCCCTTATACTTATCAAATTTGGGTATTTCAAAGCCAGGAGGGAATGGTACCATTGTGATATTTTGGTCAAATGGATATGGACACAAGTTCTATGAATGGGGATTCTTTGTCTTGCCCATTCGAAGGTCTTGCATTTCTTGTGAGAGCACCTTAAATTGTGATGCTAGATCGTCTTGTGGGTTGGATGGAGGAATGTATGGTGGGATGATCGATGATTGTATGGGGTGTACGGTGGTGTAAGATTCGGTGAAGGTGATTGGGGTATTGATGTATATGTTCCTAATGCATTTGGATTGATGATGTTTGACTGAGGATTATAATAAGAACCTTGATGTTGTTGTTGGGAATACTGTTAAGCTAGTAAGGCTTGTTGTTGAGCTTCTTCTTGTTGTTGTGCCACTAGGGATTGCTATTGGGCCTGTTGTTGTTGTTGTGTTGCTAAAGCTACTTGATGTTGTTGTTGTGTTGCTAATGTTGCTTGTTGTTTTTGTTGTTGATGTGCTAAGGTTGCTTGTTGTGCTGCTAGGGTTGCTTGCTATTGTTGCGCTAAGGCTACTTGTAGTGCTGCTAGGGTTGCTTGTTGTTTTTGTTGTTGTTGTTGCTACTGTTGTGCTGCTAGGGTTGCTTGTTGTTTTTGTTGTTGTTGTTGCTACTGTTGTGCTGCTAGGGCTTGTTGATAGGCTTGTTGTGCTTGTTGTAAGGCTAAGGCGTGCACTTGCAATGAGGGATCAGGTGGTTGTTGGGACACCAGTGCAGGATTATGGATATTGATGTTTTGAGTAGTTAATGGATTGGTGATGAGATACTGGGGATTCCTTTGGTTCAAAATTCCTTGTAAGATAGTAGATTGTGGTTGAGAAATGTATGTTTGATTTGGCATTGTAAAAGGGACCATGGGAAAATATGAGGATGTTGCCATTAGATTATGCAATGGAAATGACACACTAGGACCTTGAGTCCATTGATTAAAAAGGTTTCCTTGTCACATGTCTAGAGGATTTCCTTGTGTTAGGGATGTAGATAATGTATTACCTATGTTGGCAGGATTTGTTACCAAGGGATTGCTTTGAGATGGGATGATAATGGATTTGTTTTTTGAAACCAATGGTATGGATGAACTAATTGGAGGATTGGGTAAGGATGTCCCTATTTTCTTTAAGGGTTGACTTTGTGGTATGGTATTTATATACCCTTGCATGTTGTTTTGAGATACTTGATCCACACTTCTTTGCGTGATGGTAGACACAATTGTGGTACTCATGGGTATGGATGAAGAAGGATTCCCCTGATATGTGGAAGTCATGGTGGAGTAATGAAGGTTGCGAGGTGTGTATGGCTATTTAGGATCTTCGAGAATGGGAGGAGAACCAAAGCTAGGTGTCCAAGTGGTTGTGTGAGATGGTGGATTGGTTTCAAGTGTACCCACAAGTGTGATGCTTTCAAATGAAAGAGCATGACCAAAGTCTTTGGCTAGGCTTGTTGCAATAACAATAATGTAGGTTTGATGTAGCCCGAGTGATGGAGTTGCGGAGCCTTGTGTTAAATTCTATGCAACAAATGATGGGGAGATAGGAGCTACATTTTCAAAGGCTTGATGTTCCATGAGTTCTTCCGTAGTGAGTTCAAATGGATTTTTTGTGGTATCTTCTATCTCACATGGCCCTTATGGGAATGAAGGTTGTTGTGATGGTGTAACTTGACTTCTTGGATCAAATTCTAAAGGATTTAGATCACTCGAGGTAAATGTAACTTTGGTTTTCTCCATGATTCTCTTGTGTTGTGATCTCATTTTTACCATAAATTTTGTGTCACCTTTGGGAGATTTGTGTTGTGATTTATGATGTTTGAACTCTCTAGTTGACTCAAATTTAGGAAAAAGGGACGCTCTAAGTCTTTTGGGAGCAATGGTGATAATGGGGAATGAAAAAATGGGTGATGTGGGAAGTGATCTTTGAAAATGTTTTGGGACAACACTTTTGGCTTAAATTTGATGTTATGATGTTGGGATAAAGGATGTCGATGAACTTGTAAATCTTTAGGGTAGACTTGTGACCTTCAAGATAAACTAGTTCAAACATGATAACTAACTCCAGTAAATGCATGGAATAGGATACATTTCACATACAAAATAACTAAGTTAGGGGGTTGGTTTGATAGATGTTTAAGTCACAAAGTGTTGGTGTATTCAATTTTTTTGAAAAGATAGGTGAAGTGGAGGATGGAATTTTGATGAAGCAGTGGATGAGATGTTTGACCCAATGTTGACTTAAAGTGAACCTTTGTTTTGACAAGACCAAGGTAGTGAGAATGATTCCAGACCTCTGAAGTTTTCAAATTTTAAAGACTAATTTTGGTCTAAATGAGAGGATAGATGTGGGTATGTATATCTGTTTGGTTCCTCCTAGATCGAGCATAATGGTTCCTTAACAAGAGGTTACGATTGCGATAAAGTATTAAGGCCCACTTCCTACCAAACTTGAAATTACGATACCTACGTCTGTAATGGTGATTTGTAGATCTTCCCCTACAGATTTTGATTTTGCGATAGATCATTTAGGGGAGTTCAAGATCATGATTATGTGAGAAATTGGAAATGTTGGAAAATACCAGGATTTTGACAGTAATAGAAGGAATACAAGTTTGGATTGTGTCTTGAAGCACGTTTGTAAAAGTTGTATATCAACCTAGTTCTCGTTTTGTGAAGTGCCCAAAGGTGTTTCTTCAGAGCTTTTGGACTAAGATGCCTAAGTCTAGAATGGCGACATGTAGACCTTATTTTAGGGATCCTGACTTTGCGTGAGATCATTTAGAAATAGTTCAATTTTATGGAAGAAAGGAAGATATTTATTGCCACGCAGGTGGTGGTAATGTGGGCCTTCCAGCCTCAATATCATCTTATTCCTCTTCTTCGTCTAAAAATGGTTGCTGCATTTCTCCACTAGGTAGGTTTTTCTTTTGTTTCAAAAGTGAAGCTTCTCAAACTGCTAATGAGATCGGTTTGTTCTCTGTTAATGAGTTCAAAGTTTGGTTGAATGATAGCACCTAGAAGATCAGGGTGTTCAATGGGAGCAATCGGTCTCCAAATAGTCATGTGGGTTTCATTTGTCAATTTATCTTGCTTAAGTGAATTTATTTTACCACAATCACTCGTCTTGATTAAGTTTCCAAACTAAATGTTTATATCAAAAACATCATAACTTTCACAATGTCCATTTTGTGAGAATCGTGAGGTTGAAGCCATAATTTCCTATGTTGTCTTTAGAAAATATGGATTTGAGATATAAGTCAAGATATTTAGAAATCTCTAAGGATAGAAATCCTTAGGACAAGCAGTAATATCAAGGTTATTTTCAAAAGATATCCATATTTAAGCCAATGTGTTTGAAATTTTGAGGAAGATACTAAATGTTTGTTTATAAAATTTTGGAACCAAGAAATGTATTAAACTGACTCACAATCATTTACAACCATAGGTTTGAAATAGCTATACTTGTTGATTCCCCGCTCAGATCTCTCCAAACACTAAGACATTGCGAACATTTAGAGATTTGGTGACACTGGCTCCCCTCCACGACACACACTTCTCGGGACCACCAAATCTCAAAATCCTTAAAATCTGGAGACCAAAAGGATTTTTTTGTTTCAACAGTGAATAGCACAAATGTGGGGTGGCTTGAGAACGACCATTCTTGCACCAACAAGTATTAAGGATTTTGGATTCTAAACAATCATTCATAATAAGGGCTTCCAGTTTAGGGGATACTATGATAAACTTTGTCAAGAGGTCTCCCAACCCTTAGAATAAGGGCTTTACGCATCATAAAGATACTGGGGGAGAGCTATCATGTACCACATCCCATTGATTGCAATTTTCATTGCAACCACACATTTATGTAGTGGTTTGGAAGAGCTTGGCTTTATCTCGTTATTGCTTGGGTCATTCCCTCTTTTCAAAGCGGGGAGGCATACCCTTTAAGGATAAAAGGTAGCAAGGAAGTACATCCATAGTTCGATCATCTCCATTCGTATGAACAAAGAGATAACACACGCCTTTCCTTTTTCTCACACTTGCAAAGGGGTTCAATTTTAATCCAAATTAAGAGATGTAGGTGATTATACAAAGTGTTAATGAATGTTTATGTTTCTCAAGGTTGCCAAATGGTGCGAGAGAATTGCATATGCATTCAATAACAGAAGTGTAAATCACAAAACATAGCAAGCAATTGTAAATTTTAACCCCTAAGCTAAGATGACTTTATTTTATGCACCAAATGAAATGTGAAGTTGCCTTGTTCAATTTTACACCCAAAAGACAATGATGAGATGAGGGTTCAATTTTAGTCCCATTTGAGTGTTCATTTTAAACCAAAATGAAATTTAGTGAGGTCCTAAAGCAAAAAGTAGAAAGCATAAAAAGTTGGGTTATAATTGCCCCAAAAGCGTCAAACACTTGTTACAATCATAGAATTTCAAGATAAGAAGGATTTTTTCACTTTAGCTCCATGTCATCCCACCTACAAAACCCTGTTAGTCTAACAACCTAAACAATGTTATAAGCGCATCAGTGATCTGACGAATCAAGAAAATTAAAGCTCATGTCAAAAAAATGATCGTAAAACTTCTTACCAAAGTTGGGCATTGCTGCACACGATAGCGTTGTGATTTGTCATCTTGGCGTCGCTCTGGTGAATTTGGGCATTGCTCTGCAACAAAAACAGAGAGCACGATGGCATCACTATTTTATCAGGTGTCACTCTAGTGAATTTGGAGCGTCATTGTTTAAAATCTTCGATACCTCTATATTAAATTAGCATCGGTGTTTGTTTAATCGACGTCAGGCATTTAATCGGCATCGTAGTTTCAAATTGGGATAGTGTCGCTATATGGTGACACTCTGCAAAGTGTGTCATTGTAATTGATTTGGGTCTCACTGTTTCCTGCAAAAAAAATGCAAACAAATGAAATTCAAGATAGAAACTGGTTAAAATATCGGTTTTCCCTCCTTCTAGCGCTAGAATGTGGACCGAGGATTATCAATGTGGGTTGATTACACTTGATCCATGATAAATTGAAGCATAATTTAGCCACTAAACCTCAATCTCAAACAAGATCATTCAAATTGAAAGATAAACTAAGCATTTATTGAAATGAAGCATTCTAAATATAAAAACATCGAAATGTCTATTCTACCCCATTTGTAACTTATCCTATTTTGGAATTGGTGTCGTGTTGATGTGAAACGACAACCATTTCTCAATCTCATGATTAGTGAGCTTTTTTCAATCAATTCTATTGAAGAGAATCGATGAAACCATTGTGATAAATGGAGGAAAACATGATTTATGCTAAATTGAACATGATGCAAGCTAAATTAACATGATTTTATGCTATAATTGATCGAATTATGCAATCACTAAGCTAATCTAAGTGATATTTAAGCTAAAAGATTCAAACCCGAATTTATAAACAAGCTAAGATGGATGCATGGAAGCCATTAATGGAAGCTTAAAACTAATATGCAACTAAAAATGAACTAAAATATGAATGTGAGTGTGAGTGAATTCAACAACATAAGTTTTCAATTGAAAGATGGGTCCATTTGTCTTCAAATAGTGTTCTATTTATAGGAGAGCAAATGAGAAATGAAGGATTGAGATCGAAAAGATCAATCAACAGTCAAGGATGGAGGAAATAGGAGGCATGGATCATGGATTCTCATCAACGAGTGAGAATGCAAGATGGGATTTAATCAAGGGTTCTCATTCCTTCCAAACAAACACACTTTTGACCTGCACACACAGGTCACTAGGTGACTTACTGAAGAGGTCACAAGTTTAGCTTGTTCAAGAAGCCAAGTGAGATGATTGTAGGAGAGAGAATATTCTTTGGAATATTCTCATGGGTGAGGAAATAGATATTTTTCAAATTAAAAGAAAGTTTAATTGTGCAAAAAGGGAGGGAATATTCCCATGGAATATTTCCATTTTAGAGGAAAATTAGATTAATTGTTAATTAAACAAGGTTTAATCATACAATTAGGGGTTTTGGAGGAATAAAGTGATATTGATTAAATTAAATGACTTAATGAAAGGGGGAAAGGTGAGATGATATTTAATTAAATAACTTAGGGTTATTTAATTAAATAAGATGACTTAGGGAATAAAATAAAATAATTAGATTAATTTAATTTAATGAGATGAAATGTTATTGTGAAAGGGGGTGAATTAATTAACCTGATTAAATGTGTTAGGTTAATAGAGGAAAATGATGCAATTAATTAATTAATTAGCTAGGCTAATTTAATTAAGTAAGCGAAAAGAGGATGCATTTCGAGAGGAAATGATGTTAGTATACCTAATTCGAGTGTATGATATCATCTAGGACATTTTTTAGTGTCTGCAATTCCTATGCATTTTCTTATACTTATGCTTGGGGTAGCGAATCTTTGCTTGCTTTGGTTCATCACTCTGAGACTCTTGGAGTGGGTTCTATAAGAATTTTTAGAAGTCTTCATGCCAGTTTCAAAATAATTCAGAAGAGGCATAATAGAGTCATGAGGGTTTATGAGGATGAGTTTGTTGAGCTCTTGCAAAAAGTTATTTTTCTCTTTGCAAGAAGTTTTAAGGGAGTCACATATGCAATCGTGACTCTGTTCAACACTTTGAGAAGTTATGTTGAGGAGTATGAGTTTGAGATGAGTAGACTCTCTTTCCTTTTGCTCAGGATTGTGATAGTCATTGGCATTGTAGATATTGACTTCTCAAAGATATTTGGACAAGAGATGATACATGGTATTATTTTCAGTCCTCCCAGTTTTTCCAAATTGAGTCTAGTGAATGGTAACATTTCGGGGTTACAGGGGAGGTTTGTGCAATCTTGGCACATTGGCTTCATTGATGTAGTTAGAGTGGTGTAGCATCGGCATGGTGGGTCTTTCCTGAGACAGACATGGGACCTTGGGATCCTATATGTTTTGGTGTGGATTAGTTTGGATTGTAATGGCATTGCTTGAGGACGAGCAATTTTGGGAGGTGTGGATTGTAATGTCCCCATTTTAGCCATACGCTCTTCAGTGAAAAATAGCCTATTTCTGAAGGCCCGTAGGCTAGTCAGAAATGGAAATTAGGGTTTCCTATTTTTTAGGAGGTTTTAGTTGAGCTTTTGATGACTTGCATGCAAGAGTCTAGAATTGAGCTTTTTGGGTTTTTGGAGAGCTTCAAGGTGTGGTAACATGCATGATATTAAAAATGACATGCATTTCTCTCTAATACTTTGCATGTAGAAAAGGTTTCTGGGTTTTCAGAGAGCTTTAGTATTGTGTAACATGCATCTACATCTGACAACCTTTCCTAGCACTTACTATTTTTAGTAAGTCACAACGGTTGCCTGGTTTGTGCTTAAAATGAGTTTGGAACAACTTACTATTTTTAACAGTATGCTATTTTTAGTAAGTGCTATTTTTGGCAGTGTTATGTTTGGCAGCAGTTCAATAGTTCAGTGCAGTTTCAATTTCAAGTAGAGCAGTTTTGGTAATTTGTCCTTCAACACTTTTTGGCTAATTTTGGAAAATTGAATAATTTAAGTTATTCTCATATTTTAATGTATTTGGGCCCCATGGCCTAGGAAAATAACTTTATGTTGTTTTTAAAAGAGGGCCTTGAGTTTGGATGCCCTCATGAAGGAATTAAAATTTTTAATGTTTTATTATTTGCCAGATACTTTGGATGCCTAGAGAGATGTGGAGAAAAGATGTTTTACTTGAAAATAATATTCAAATATACTTGGGCATCCAGTCTTGGAGGGAAAAAGAGGAATTTCAAGATTCATCTCAAAAGTACTATAAATACAAGGCTTTGCTCCAACTTTTGGTATCCATATTCTACTACAACGAAGTGCTGCTAAAATGATTTCATACCCTTGGATTCAAGGAATGCATACCTCCTAGCAATTTTATCTATTTTGTGTTTGAAAGATAACACCTAGCTGAGTGTGACTACTTCTTCAATTCATAGTTATAGATTGAGCTTCATTGTTGAAGATTTGGATATTATTTCCAATTTTGTAGTTGTTGGTTCATATTTGGTTGTGGGTGATTTTCACTTATAGCTTCTTGTGAAAATTTCTAATTATTCTAGGTGTTTGCTCTATTTATTCCCATGCTCTAGGCACCTCATTTTGCAAATTTCTAGATTTTATCTTTGAGGGTTGGATTTTTAAAGCAAGGTCAACCTTCCTCATAGGCCATCCCTTGTTCATGTTGGCTTTAAAGCCCATGATGGGTAGTTTGGAGCTATTTGTGTCTTGCTTTCTAATGTTTTCTTGCTCGCTTAACATTAGTGGATGTCTTGTTTTCAATTTCATATGATTTGGAGATGTGTGGTTGAAGATATGAGCAATTTGATGATATCTTAGATTGTTGGTTTGAGTGTCAATTTGTTGGTTTTGTATATCAGACCTAATTATTTCAGTCTCATGCTATATTTCCTTAATGTTCCTATTCATAATTGTAATTGGAAACATTGTAAATCATTTGGATTGAAGTTAGAGCTAAGATCTTCGTAAAATCATTGTAAAAGAAGACTTATTGAAATGTTGGTTTAGTAGTACTAATAAGCTATTTTACTTTCAACATTTTATATCTTTGTAATTTCCCACTCCCGCTAAATAAGTGGTCAAGTGTTTACTTTCAGTATTTAGTTGTAGTTCTTGCTCCCACCGAATAAGTGGTCGAGCCTTCATGGTTGGTTATCCACCTACTTTACTTTCAACACTTTACTTCTAGAATGGTCGGCTAGCTGCCTACAACATTGTATTTTCATTTCTAGTTTATTGCTAATGATCCCCTTGCACCGTATGCTCTCACCTCACCCACATCGGGATCTTGGTGATCAAAAAATGAAGGGTTCCCATTCAGCTGGTTTAGAGTATTGGGCTAACCTTAACGGGTGCAATTTGTATGTGAAAATTAAAAAAAAAACTAAGGGGGATATTTCACAAAGGTATACCTAATAAATGGTGGTGGTTTT